>JAVQKG010061860.1:0-10085 GCA_036025885.1 Hypseleotris bucephala
GAAACGTGGACACCGAAAACGGGGTTTTTAAACCGGAATGGAGTGATAATTACGGTTACGTAGGGCAGCTCTAAACCCGTGTGTCTCATTTGTTTCGAGACTGTCGCTATCGTCAAAAGCGGCTGTATAAAGCAACACTACACAAAGCACAACACTTTTTCCCAAACTTATCCACTTCACTACAGCATGTTAAATATCGGTCCAAGCTCACCAATGACCACCTCCATATGTGCTTGAGAATGGCTCTGACGCCACTTGAACCCAAATTTAAAATCCTTGCAGGGCAACAAAGAGCTCATTTCTCCTTAAATAAGATACAACAAGTTGTAATTGCACTTCATATGTTGAGAGGTTTTATTTGAGATGAAATTAGTTAAATAGCAAAAAGGGGTTAGGCCTATTTATATTTTGTTGCCTAAGACAATCACTTTGTTTTATATTTTGCTCAAAACTAAATTATTTATTTAATGTTCAAATAATTTATCATATTTATACATTTCAATCACACAAATTAATTTTTTCTATTCACAAATACATGTATAGTTCTATGTTGTTATTGCTGGTTTAAGGAGCTAAAAATAAGTCATGATTTTCCGGACCTTCAAAATTTGGACCTCAGGAAATTTTAATTGGTGACCCCTGATATAGGTCATATGCTACACTATATTCAAGGCTGTATAAACTAAATGACACTAAGTGATTTGTTACCGGTCAGTGGGGCTCTCCTCCTCCTCTGGTCCCTCTCCACTCTCGCTCTCCTCGCTGCTCTCACTGCTTTCTGAAGACGAGGAATAATCATTGGCCTTCACTGGAGGTCTGGGCTGCTCCTCAGTTCGCTCCTTGGCATACAGCCCATGATCCTGCACGTACATAAAGTATGCATTTATGCAAACATCTGCACTCATTGTATTGTTATTATACAGACAAATAAACAAACACTGCAACAAAAAAGTTAAATTATAACAGAAGGGAGGTCTTCAGTGACAAACCAAATCACATTCAGCACCAGGTGTACACCACTTCTGTATCACATGATACATGGATACAAATTACATAATGATTTCCACAAACAGCTAAATTTTCATAATCAAACTTAAATCACTGACCAAAAATGCAGCATATGTATAGCATGCAACTCATGTTTACAAGAACATGAAGTGGACTTGACCATGCATCAAGACAGAACACACCAACAATACTAACCTCTCCTATAGCTCGCTTGTAACTCTGTATTGTCACATTTAAAACAAGAGTGTGTTAGGTAAAGAAAATATTCCAGTGAATATATTTGTTATATGTTTGTTATCCATCCAAACACATTTCATTGGGTAGCCCTGTATGGTGTATTTATAGAAACCACTTACAGCAGGCCGCCCCGGACGCGAGGAGGTGCGAGTCTCCCCTGGCTTATGACGGCTGTCATGGGACAGAATTGGTGAATCCATTTTAGAGGAACCTGAAATAACAGAATGTATTTATTTTTAGGTTCATGACACTGTGAAAAAAAAGCTCCAGAGAGGCAAGGACTTACTGAGGATGCGGTGCCTCTCGAGGGAACCTGTTTGGGGCAGATTGGAGATGACGCTCATACTGTCTCCTCTCTCCCAGCGATCATTGCGGCTGAGATCTGGGTTGCTGCCATAGTTAACAAAATAAATTATTAATTTCTCTATATATTTTGTTGGTTCAATAAAAATATGTGAGTTTTAGTTATACCTGGCTCTGATTGGGTGTCTAATTCCTGATGTCAGGTTGGTGTTGAGAGCGGTCGCGATAGATGCTGTTCTCTGTGGAATCTAAATGAAGCAATATCACAGTTTTTCTTTTGAATTTGAAAAGTGACTAAATGTATATTTAATGTTTCAAAGACAATACTGGGAATAATAAGAATACACTGTTTAAAGCAATGTTAAAGGTGTAATCTGTGAGGTCCCTAAAATTAGTAAATAAAAAATGCTTTATCTGATGCTGTTCTGTGATAGAAAAAAAATACTATACAAAGTAAAATAGGTCATCTTTAGTAAATATTATTTTACTTCAGTCCATCTCCTGGCCTCTACAGGAACATCAGTGGATTACCACTTTGACGAGTAATAGTTGAGTTTTAGTATGTCCCTACCTTGGCCTGTATATGGCAGACAACCTACTTTGCTTTCATAGAACAAGGTCAGAAAGTCAATTTTAAGCATTTTTATTTTTTGATGATTTTTTATTAAACTTACAGACTACACCTTTAAGATTTAAACAAGAACATGTCTTAGAATTCCATTTAAAGACATACTTTGGGTGGCAGCTCCACGTCAGGTAAGCGGATCCATGGGCCGCGCTCCTCTCGTATCTGGTGCATCTGTGGGGCGGGGTTCTCAGAGGTGGGGTCTGAGTTTTGACGCACCAGCTCTCTGGAGTGAGTGGGGCGGGGAGTGGGGGCGAGGGAGGGGTCCTGGGTGGGGAAGGCAGACATATTCTTAGTGGGCTGGTCACACAGGGACTGGGACCGAGGCACAGGGGCAGCGTAGGGCTTTAGTGGAACCAAATGAGCCATCTGTAACTGCACCAGCACCGAGAGGGAGCAGCAGCCATGACAGGAGCAGGGAAGTTTAGGATGAGGTCAGGAAAATCAGGGAAAAGTGGAGAGGATGCAAGAATGTATTCCCAGAAGGTCATTGATTGGTGAAGAAAGAAAAGAAAGAAGAAATATAAGCAGTAAATAATATAGCCAGGAAAACCTTAAGCTAGAGGTGGGCTATATGGTAAAAATAATCAACACTTACACTACACATTTTATCAATATGAACACTGTCGCTATTAATTAAATTCAACAATCTTCCCGGGTTAGTAGATTATCATGACTTCATTGTCATGACTCAGTCTTTTATTGCCATATCGCCCACCGCTACCTTGAGCTGATTAAGATTGAGGCATAAGCAGCTTTTTTAACTTCAGAATTACAGTCACTTACCTTGCCCTGTCCGCCCTGGGGTTCCACAGGCCTTTGCATGGGAGGGGTCTGAGCAGGCCCTGATTGGCTGATTGAGTCGGAGCGGGACTGGATGGCAGTGTCAGAGACCGTGGTGCAGATTTTCGGAGAACCTTGTCTGTTGAGTTTACTTCGCTCTTCAACCTAAAATACATCAGACATTTAGAGGATTGTAGAACCAGTATAGGACATAGGACAATATTGATGTTTTTACCACAATTATCTTGCTCATAATAATTGTGATTAACGGTAATATCACAATAATTAAAAAACAATGTGTACAAGTTTTAAAAAGTCCTTAAAATGCTAGTTTTAATATCCCAACAGTACATTTTATTGTAAGCGGAAACTAATATCACTTAAACGTATATACATAATTTTTCTGTTCACAGTTAAGTCTAAAGGGCATTGTGGTGCAAATAAATGACGATTATTGCTACATGCTAATAAAAATAGCTATAATGCAATAAATTAACTGTTTTTTGTGATAAATGATTGTATATTGTTTCATCCCTGAGCTGCAGTGTGTGGACAGTATAAAGTATTATAAATGACTACCTCTCGTGCCCATGTGGGCTTGTTGTTGGGCTCCAGGTTCTTGTTGTAGTGATAGAGCTGGGGCTTCTTCTCCTGCTGCTGTTGTTGCAGAGACACCAGATAGGCATGTTCCTGCTGCAGCTGCCTCTGGAGCCGCTCCGACTGACGCTGCTCCTCCAACTGCTTACGCTTGTACTCCTGAGAGCGACAATGTACAGACTAAATAATGTGAGAATGTAGGGGATAAAATAAAATAATCAATTCTATTAGTATTTTAAAAGTATTAAAACCTAAGAATAAAAGTATTTTAAATTTGCTAAAGTTAAAAGATACATCTTAAAGTCTAAAAGTAATAATTTATGTAGATGTGGGCGATATGTCAATACGTCATATGTCATATTGTGATATGAAGTTAAGAAGATCAAGCTATTCTGGGAAAATCGTTGAACCATGATACAGTGCATTCATTTACTTTGCTCTGCTCTTTACTGTACCAATGCCAATGTTCATATTTATAAAATAAGAAATAAATAATATTAAGTGTTGTTATGAATATTGGATTGAATATATAAGACATTTGTTGTAAAAAAGGTTTTAGGTAGCAGTAGTCTTGTATACATGTAACTTAGAATCTGTTATTTGAATAACGACTCCCTTCATATGGCATGGGAGCATATAGATTTTCAACTTGAGGTCTGACTATGAATGTGATGTTTTTGAATTACAGTTTTCTTCAGTTAATGGTTTAAACATGGATTAAATCTCATCTTTCCCCTGCGTGAAAGAATGTACATGCCTGTACCTCTAGTGGTGTTTGACTGTTAAATCTGACACTCCAGTATGTACAAAAAGAATTCTCAAACTATTTGCATAACTAACGTGTTGTGTACATTTACTAACTCTTGCGTTAACTTGTTTCATTATGTAGCCTACAGTATGTACCATCATTTTGCAGCTCTGTATTTTACTTAAGACACCAAGGTGCTCCCTTTGCTCCAGAACCAGCAGCGTGGGAGCAGTCTTTATGGGAGTCCGGGACAAGTTTATCTCTCAAAGGAAAACCTGAGTAATCTACTTTTGTGTCTTACTATGCTCCAAGTCATACAATCATTGAGCTGCATTACTTTGATATAATGTACAATACGTTTATCTTAATAACAATCAATTATTTTGGATAATTGGATTGGATAATTTCTTGGATAATTATTTAATTTAATTTTTATATTTTATATCAACTGCTCAAACCCTTAACTTAATGAAATCTATTAATTAACAAATTCAATATCATATTCAAGCCTCAGCTGTATGACACATTCGGTTCGGGCATCTTGGTGAAAAACTGAATGTAAATATTAGAGACTACCTTTTTTGTAGTCTCTTTTTTGGCCAGGTATATAATGAGAGCTACAATTTAAAATGTGAGCTATGTGTACAAATGTCAGGACCCACATTCCACAAAGACTATCTAAAACACAGATGTCAAGGGGCTGCAATATGTCAGCAGAAAATAAACAAAGTGCATATGAAATTCTTGATAAGTAGTCAAGTAATATTAACAAAACATACAGTGATAAACATGTACAGAAATGTTGTTTACCTAAAGGCAATCTAAAAAAAAAGCTGTAATTTTTGATGGTGTGTGGATTGTGTAATCGCATGTACAGTATATGGTGTAAGTCAGGAGCAGTTACCATGAGAAGTGCTTGCTCTTGAAGTAACTGCTGCTGGAGGATCTCTAACTGACGCTGCTCTTCTTCTAACTTATGTCTGATGAACTCCTGCAGAGTGGAGGAAACCGCAATCAGCTACAAACAACAGGCACTTCAAATAGTGTATGCAACATATATATACTGTATATATATATATTTTAGGTTAGGCTATATATGGTTACTACAATACTGTAACTATATTACTATTGTGAAGCAACCTTTACTATGTTAGAGCAAAATATAAAAACTGAGGGCACTGAAATATCATTTTCTAGATATATTTGTATGTCTAGCCAAGCCCTGAATTGCACTAGTTGTTAAAGCCACTAGTATCAAGTGAATGAAGTCAATACAACAATGTCAGTAGGTAAAGAGTGACTGGTCATCTCATGCAGTCTTTTCTACTCTTGGTTTAAACTATTTAAATGTTGAGAAAAATACCCATCCACACTTCAATAGTTGTTAGTGTATAAAAAACACGTTTTGGGCTGAAAAATGTACTTAAGATGTTCTGAGGCATCACATTTCCATAAATTACACATTAAGCCCAAACTCTGTGATGTGATGCAGACTCTCCTAGTGCTCAGGGTGGAAGGAAAAGAGACAAAACGAGCTCACCCACAGAAAACTCATCTCTGAATAAATACTCTAATTTAGACCCTTGCTGCTATGGCAACCCACTCATGGAATTTCACCAGCGCTGAGCTGCTGAATGACGCGCCCACACTGCTCTCTGATTGGTCAGACACTGTGTTCCGGCTCGTGTGATAGGTTACCTGCTCCCTCTCAGCCATCCTCCTGTCTTCCTCTCGTCTCATATCGTCGAGTCTGCGATGGGCACCCTTTTCCTGCTGCCTCACCATCTCTCGCTCTTTCCGCTGTTGCTGTGTGAGTGAGAACCATGACAGGAAATAAAACTCTTGGACTATTATGGGCTTTGGCTCTTGATGCTCAGGCTCCACTGTACACACATTTATGATATTTAAAATGGTTCTGACTTATATGAAGTGTGTAAAGGAAAATAAATATTGCTGACTATTATTAATGAACAAGAAGACTTCTCTGTTTAGGGGAAGGGCAGTTGGTCTTAATTTGTACATTTTATATTATTTCAAATATACCTCCTCAAGTCGACGGCGTTGCTCTTTCTGCTCTTCTATACGTTTCTGTCGGTCGTGAAGCAGCTGACGTTTGTGCTCCTCCGGGTCCCGGCGCTGAGCGGCCAGTTGGGCCTGCTGCCTCTTCAGGGCCTCAGAGCGCTCCTTATTCTCCTGCTGCAGGCGCTGGAAGTCCCGCCTCAGAGTGGACTCACCCGGCACATTCAGGATCGAACTGAAATAACGTAATAGTAAAGTCTTAATAGGAGTGGGCAAGATGGCAAAACTAAAATCACAATTGTCTTGGGTAAAAAAAAAAAAAAAAAAACACAATTAATGTTAATATTACGTTGTATTTCCTTATAAAATGACTACAGAGTGTGTTACTTTTTCTTTATTTTGCAATGGCGACAGATTAGCAGATTGAAATATTAGTTTTTTTAAGCCTACTAGAATAATAGCCAGAAACCTAGAAACCAGAAACCTAATAGAAAAATATTACCTGGATTCTCGGTCATCTCCACGATTCTCATCATCTTCATCGCTACCGCTGTATTCATACTCTGTCTCCTCTATAAAACACAGTAACAGTTCAAATTATATTCCATAGAAGCCAAAGTTTCTGTTTTCATTTTGGTTTACTTGCTGACCTTTTTCTCCCCTCTTCTTGCGTGTTCGGTCTATGTGGTCCTTGAGTTGAATTCGGACCTGTCGCTCCGTGGGCTGGTCCCGGATGAAGGAGTGCTTCAGCAGCTGCTCTGTGGACGGTCTGCTGGGGTACGTCTTCACCAAACAGCCCTCAATGAAGTCTATGAACTTCTTAGACCTGTGAATGTGGATGGTGCATTGTTGGGAAAGTGTCGCAGTGTGCAGAACTTGTAATTATCACTTGAAAGTAGACATCATAGGATTTTAGCGTGTCAAATAAACATTGCATAGAGTTACATCTTGTGTGGTGCAATGCAATAACCTGCTGTGTTTTTGCAACATGGTGACCTGAATTAGTTTTTAACACCTTTCCATTTTTAACCGTAATTATACCTGATAAAATTACATGCACTTATTGAACACACAATTTAGCAACAATAAACCTCACCATTTCTTTGACTTGAGCTTTGGAGGGGGATTCCGGGGAATCAAGAAGAGGGCTCTCATTGGATGCATGTCACACAAAGCTAAAAGGAATAAAGGAAATTGTAGCATAAGGTAGGATAAAGCTACAAGGTCGGTGATAGGATAACATGAATATAATGTGATCATATAATGGTTTGTAAATAATACATTTCACACACTGTATCCTCAAACATGTCTAAAGCTGCTGTTATCCAATATCTCCTGGAGCCCGGGGCTTATTTGTCAAAGTGAATATAAGGACTGTGAGTCATTGTGTTCCCAGTGTAGGTAGGTAGCTAAACCTGACTGGTAAGCTTTACATTTTACAGCTTCACACAAAAAACTTCAATAAAGCAGTTCTTGGGAAATATGCAACATGACGGAGACAGAGTTGAGATTTGTTATGACACATTTGAGATACTATCAAATACACACTAATAGGTCTTAAATATAGATTTATTTCACACAAGAAATAATATATCTGTATCATAAACAATGGTTAGACTTTTAAGTCCAACTTAACTAAACACCTTTAGTGTCTGCCTGTCTTTTAGGCTAATTCAGAGCACTGCAGCATGGACATTTATATGGGTTTTCCTTATTCCCCTCTTCTTTTTGCAGCTTGAATCAGGCTGGGTGTGTTTGGGTGTTAGTCATTGCCGTGCATCTTAATGTGTTTATAGTGAGCACTTAAAAGGGTTTTGGATCTGCAGCAGATCTAAGTGTAAACACAAAATTAAAAGAGTTCAGATGCTCAGTGAGGATTTATGTCATGTTAAGCTGTGCGAAATAAACACAGACGTTTGCCTTGGTTAATATTAGGTTTGGCTCACGCATTTGTTAAAATATGCCATTTATCATTAGTTTTTGTGAGTTTTTGAAGCATGTATTTGTAAAGAACCTTTTCACTTGCTTGTTTAAAAAAGGTGAATCATTTCAAAATTACTATTCAGCTATATATTATAAGACTAATAAGCAGTATTTTATAGTGTACTTCTCTTGAGAAAAGTGGCATGCAATGATACTGATGATGGGGTATAGGTACACACTGCATAATGTATTAAAGCACGTCAACAACAGGTTGGTAGTTAGTGTCAGACTTATCTTTACTCTGCACAGTCTCAAGGAGGTCTATGCCCTTTATCATCAAAGTACACAGTTTCAATGTGAATTCAGCATAAGCAGTCATATTAAATTAAAAAATGCTTCAAATAAAGGCATGCTAATCTGCTTTGAAAAAAAGACAACTATTAACTCTTTGTAAATATGTAATATGTAAAGCAATGTGGACAACCCTTGCAATGATGATTTTGATTTATTAACTAAACTGACAATAGTCTTTTAGTCTTAGTCAGGTTTGAGAATGTCCACCAGACACATCTCCAGGCAGTCAGCCACCACAGACCAACTGCCATCTCACGACTACACACTACCTGACACAGTGAGTCACTCCATCTGACAACACAGACAAGCAGGCTGCACATGAGACACATTCATTCATGGGCTCTCAAAAATGTATTCAGACAAAAGAAATATATATTACTGTTTGAACTTAAGACAATGGAATCATTACTTACGGGGTGCTCCTTCTGCCATCTCAATAGCTGTGATCCCCAAGGACCAAATATCACTCTGAAAAACACACACAGCACTCAGCAACTGCCCTCAACAGTGGTATATAGAGTGAGGCAGATAAAGTACGTTACCCTGTAGTCATAGGTGGAGTCTGGGTTCTCATCACAGGCTATGACCTCTGGTGCCATCCAGTAGGGAGTACCGATGAAAGTGTTTCTGCGGCCCACTGTGCGGTCGAGCTGAGCACTCACCCCAAAATCAACTGAACAGGTCAAATAAAAAAGACAACTAAGAATGGACACATGGAAGACCTTCAAACGCACAAGCAGCAAATTCTTCCTACCAAGTTTGACTTCTGCGTTCTCTGTAAGCAGCACATTCTGCCCTTTGATGTCTCTGTGGATGACTTTGTGAGCGTGGAGGTGAGACAGGCCCTGATTAAAAACAGACAAACACAAGATTTGAGCCATTCTAGCCGAGTGGATACAATACATTTGACTGAAATAAATAAAAAGTACCCTTAGGATCTCTCTGCAGATGTAAGCAATCCAGTCTTCTTTTAAGGAGCTGCCTTTTGTGTTTTTAACAAGGTCAGTGACTGAGCCTGCCCCACAAAACTCCATCACCAACTGGGAAAAGATTAACAAAATGAGTAAATTCCTTTTAATTATAAGAAAAGTAGTTCTTAAATCATGAAAAAACATATTTCTGGTGCACCCAAAGTTGGTCGTCGTGTCCTGGTGGGCTCTTTTTGACAAAAGCACCATAGTATGTGGCGATGTTGCGATGGTGGCTGTATTTCTTCAACATGTTGATTTCTGCTTTGATCTCCTCTTCCTCCTCCTCTGTTACATCCATCACCTTGATGGCTGCCAGCTGCCCGGTTTTCACGTGACGCCCCTGGAACAAACAAACAACTTAATTATCACTAGAAACTAGACCCAGGCTGTCGTAAATGACAGCAAATGTATATCGGCGAAACGCCCCATGCGTCTGCGTCAACTGCTATAAGACCAACTGCCTTATGGCGGAGGAGGTGGTGGAAGTGTGGCTGCCATTCTGCGCCTACTGCCTCTT
>JAVQKG010061878.1:0-13780 GCA_036025885.1 Hypseleotris bucephala
GCCCAGAGAGAGACTTGTATATTATATTATAATAGGGCAGCAAAATCGAATTGCAATTTTTATGACAAATATTGCGATTAGATTTGCAATATTGTTTTTTTTTATGTCACAGTGGACAGAATTTTTAAACCTTTGGATACCTTAAAACTTCAAAGAAGACTCAAATCAAACAGTTAAAATCATCATGCTTTCATGCATTTTCGTTTGTAAAGGTTAAACCTACAAGATTAGCAGCATTTTTATATGTTTTGTTTGTATTGCCTAAAAAATTGCAGACTTTGTGATTTGGTAATTGTGACCATTAAAATAGTGATTTTGATTTGATTGCAAATGTGCAGCAACAAAGAATTTAAAGTATATGTTTTCCTGTTAGCCTTTGGCTGACATACTGTTCTTTCTATGTCCCGTCGTCTCCTATTCTGCAGAATAATAACTCTCTAAGACATGTAAGTATCTAGTCAGTTATTTCTTCTATCCATCGTCAAAGGGGATGTGTCTATTACACAGGGAATGTTTCAATTACAAATGCCTGCTTTAAAGAGTGCTAAATCCCACAGCAGTTCTTTAAGGTGAGTAGACAGTGAAAGTGATGTGCCAGTGCTGTGCCAGAGAGGATTGACCGGAGCGAGCGTCTTTAGCCTCACATAACCACGAGCCCAGGTTACACCTCACACCAGATGACACCATTAATCTGACCACAACAAGCCTGCCTCCATCTGCCAGCACAGTCGAGCAACAAGAGACGACTCAAAGAGGGCCCTTACTCCTCAATGAATACTAATCTCACATCTCTGATAAAACCCTCAAACACACACACACATGTTCACCCTGCTCTGGTTTCGGCCTATTTTACCTGTAACTGATTGCAGGTACAGCTTGGCAATCCAAACCTATGACACCCCAGAAAAAAAATCCCATTTCCTATTGCTGTGTGATAAAAAAAGGACTATAATCTTCCAACGTCTTAGTGCAAAACTCATCTGCTGCCACCTGACAGCCCATTTCACCAAGTCCAAAGAAAATAGGTTTTCCATACCATTGGTTTAAGAAATGGTTACAGTCATTTTGGGCAGGGTCTGTAATTTTTTTCAGTTTTTCAGTTTCTTTGTGTTTGGTCTTGTTTCTACATTTCATAACATTTAAAATTTGAATTTAAGTAGTTTGCTTTAGTCGCCCCCCGGCCTCTACAAACTATAAACTACCTATACTTTACAGTTAGAACATGGTCAGGTCAATTTTAACTTTTTTGTATTATTTAACTTTTTTTTTTTTACATTTTTTTATTTCAGAAAACTGGACCACAGCTTAAATAAATTGTTGAATATTGGTTAACTATAAGAAATAGTTTTATGACCATTAAGGCTTTTTATGGTTATACGATTTCTTAATCTCTTACATTCTCATCTTTTCTCTATTTTTTTCTTATTGTATGCTCGTCTAATTTCTCATAAAAATGGTTTTGTAACTGAATAGCCTGTGATGCTAGTTAGCGTTCTCGCATGTAGCCACAGCGTGTTGGCAGGGCCCTGGTCTCTGAAGTTCACCCACTGGTTTCTACCAGAGCAGAGGTCTCATTTAAAGCAGGAATGGACCTCATTAGTGAGCGCCATTTTCCCACAGTGCACCTGGGCTAAATCATCACGACCCTCGCCTACGCCTGTGGTGTAAATGACATACTCCTCTGTGATGCAGCGATCAGCGGGAGAGAGCCTGGTATAAATGCTGCACGCTCATTTGAAGACAGTTTCTCTGCACAACTTCATCAGGTGCAGTGTGAGCGAGAAGGTGCTATAGGTCAAAGAGAAGTGACAGTCTAATTGGCAGCACTGAAAGACTGAGCCTCACTAGGTGTCCATCTTTCTGCAAGTCCAGGCCGCTGGTGACCAGTGACTGGTCATTAGCATCTCAACAAAAACAGGTTCAACACTCGCTACATCAGCTGTGTGGTTATCATCAATCATAGCTGTCATTAGATAAAAAAAAACTGTACCTCACAAAACTTGACTGTAAACTCACAACATGTCAACAGGCCCCTGATCTGCCATTGTAGTATGTGAAAAGATGAGTATTTAGAAATTTTGTAGTAATATGGACATTGGCAAATCAACAAAACAATAACCTCATACTATTGGCAGGTTAAAGCTGTAGTCCAGAGGTTTGCTAAAATAAGATAAATAATAATGTATCTTATTTATTAATCCCTGGGCCTCTATAATAACATCAAATCAGAATTTGTGTGGGATGCCACACCATTGAAAAACAGCTTTAATGTAGTGACTAACATAATTGGATCTTCTCATCCTGTACTGATGAGTGAATATACAATAATGGTACAGAACATGTCTTACTTTAGTTTGTCCAGAGGAACCGATTGGCAGGTATCTGGTAAGAGAGGGTCGGCTGGTTCGGCTGTTGAGTCATGAGTTGGATATAAGCACTAATTATTGGATGTGGACAACTGTGCGCCTCTCGGCTCCTGAGAGACACAGCAATGTTAATTATAAATACACATGTTGGATGGAAAAACAATTTAAGCCAACCAAACTATAATTTACTTCTCAGCATGTGGGCTCTGGGCTGCATGTAGGGGTTGGTGATATGGTAAAAATATAATATCACGTTTTTATTACGATCAAGATTCAAATTCAGTGTACATCTAATCCAGTGTTTACCATAATACTTAATACTATTTATTTCCTTTTTATACTAATATGAACAATGGCATTGTTACAGTAAAAATGACAATGCAGAGCAGAGCATAAATGAATGCACTTTTACTGCCATATCATAAGGAAGGAGTTATAAAGGGTCAGTCACTTAGTCCAAGATTGACCATGACTCTCTCAGACATACAGTATATGCACCATCAAGAGGCAAATGCTGTGCCTAAATGCAGAAAATGAATCAAAGCAGTTTAATAAGTAAATAATGTTTGACTCTTCCGGTCCAGAAAGATTAAAGGGAAAGAAAATATGTGCTGTTGGTGCAGTAAAAACGGGGTTTCAGACATCAAAGCAAGCTGTTCGGCAAAGCAAAATGCTGACAGGTTTGGGAACACAAAGGTGACTGAATGTTTATTTTTCATTGTAGTTTTCGTTTTTGAGTTTGTGGTCATTAGACTATAAACATGTCACATTAATTAAGACTTTTACGTATTATTAAACCAAACCTATTTCTTTATATTCTATTATTTTTATGATAGCAAAGGTAAAGTTGAAGGAAAAAGTGTAGATAAATATGATCTTATGAAATTTTTGGTGTGCATTATTTCTGCTTTTTGTGTTACAACAGACCAGGTGAAATGCAGTATAAAGTAAAATGCAGCCCTTAACTGTTGTACCACATTAATCCCACGTCCATGATCCATCAAAGTCTATCTGATTGATTGAATTACCTGCCGCAAAGTTACTCAGTGAGTCAACATGCATACAGCCCTTAGCTCTCACAAATGTTAACTAAATGTATAACCCTTACACTAAAGACTTGTTTCCCCTCTATCCACTGCTTTCAACTATAAAAGTCCAAACAAACAGAAAAAAACACCACTGTCCTTTTTACTGTGAAGCCAATTAATAGGACCTAGTTTTACAGGAGGAAAAACCTTTATTTACCAGGGGCCGCTGTGCCGTCAGCTCGTGTCTGTAACCACGGTAGGGGTCTGATGTGTGTATGGTACATAAGAAGACACTGTGGTCAATTAGGCTTCCTCATCAAACACCCACACCAAGGTACGCGTCAGCCTAACAAATGCAATGGGCCATGAAAGCGGTGGCAGTTCACCCGTTAGAGCCAGCAGAGACAAATTAAACTCAATAAAGTGACTCAGAGATAGAGGGAGACGCATGTTATTCTGCAGCGGATGGGAACTGATTGATGGACGAGATGCACTGTTAGAGACCACTACCTCATTACTGTAAAAACAAAACTAATATCAAATCTGTAAACAATTATAATCATTTCTTCTTATTATTAAATAGGACAAAATTACAGGATTAACCCAAACATTATTATGAAGTTGTTAGGTTAAGAGGCCTTTTCAAATTTAGGTGTAGCAGTTGGGTACATCCTGAACAATGGCCAGACAGTTGCAGGGCTGACAATAAGACATACATGGACAGACAACCAATTACCCTCACATTCATTTACTAGAAATCATTTTAGATATTTAAGAATTCTCCTTATAAATACAAGTCTTTTCTGGGAGGAAGCCGGACTATATAGAGAGACCCCACAGCAACAAAGGGAGGACAGGCAGACTCCACATAGTGAGACTGTGTATCCCTGTATACTGTGTATGCTAATTTGAGATGGCATAATACAAAGAAATGTACAATATTATTTTCTACTGTTACTGTTATTTTCTGAAATGTTACATAACCCTGTAATCACAATAAGGTCATAAGCATTTTACTGTATCACTTCAGTCTGCTTTTATTGTAAGGCAAAATCAGCAGGTCAGCCATCTCAGTGGGATATGGCTATGCCTGTCAAATACTATATGCTCCTGTAAATCTATAGCAGCCTATACTTGTGACGTTGTGTACTACCTCTGGTTTGTGGTTTTAGACTTTATGTTATTCCTGGGCAATATGGTGAAAATCTAATATATTTTTATTAAGCTGAGAAAAAGCTTAATAAAAATATTAACAATTACAATTTCATCACAGTTTAGTTGGCCTCATTGTTAAAGTAAAAATGACAGCAGAGAGTAAAGCATAAATGAATGCACTGTATCACGATTCAGCAATCTTTAAAGAATAGCTCAATCTTCATACCTTGATCGTATCACGATTATTTTTATCACATTATCGCCGACCCCTATGTCTATGTCTTTATATAATTTCTCTTTACCCTACCCAAAATCTAATGCGCTTGACTGTAGTCTGTATGATATTTACTTGGCATTTAAAACCCGCAAACTGATTGGCATTTTGATTGTACAACTCATTATTTGTGCACGTTTGGAGCATGACTTTGACTGGTCGTCCCTAGATCACCCGATAAAAAGGGGCTATTGTCACTTCACACACCATCTGAAGCTTTGCAGTCATCATTAAACCCCATGCATCCTACTGGGATCGCTGTATGTTTTCACGTCTGGCCAACCCATCTAATTTCTTGTTTAGCTAATCATGCAACACATAATCAGAATTAGCCTAAGCCCTGTGAGTTATTTTGTAAAAGGGATATAGCTTCTCACAAACAACCGCTTGCACTACAGCCAAGAGGCTGCAAGCTCATTACAGGCCAGGCATCATTGAACACAACCAGAACAGCTTTAATGGCACTGAAACAGACAGAGACGCACTTGCCATGTCTTCACATAATACAGGAAGTAGTACTCTGTGCAAACTAAAGGGCCAAAACAATAGTAACTAGAGCTGAATAAGATCTCACAATGGCAGCAAGTGCAATATCTCAGTGTATCAGAATTAGTGTTACAACTGACAAAGATTTACTGAGGCCCCCTGCAGTATCTTTGTGGACTCAAGTTTAAGAACCAATAGTAGTAAGATGCTGAGTTAAAACAGGCTGAGGCTTCAACACAGTGTATATAACTAATGAAAACATTAAACATTCACTGACAGATGCTTCCCGGCTGCTGCTAAGTCACACCTGATTTACTCTTCCACTTATCAACCACTTAGTGCTGTCATTTCATTCATACCTCTTCATTTCATTAACAGCTGCTTATTTGGCTCCACTGAACACAAAGGTGTGACAAACAAAAATAATTAGTGCTGCTTTTTTCCGCGCGCCAATTTTCAGATTTTTGTGGAAGCGACTGCCAGAAATAAAATCATTAATGTTACCTTACAAACATAAATTTTTAAGATAGTTGTTCTTCTACATTATAAATTCAAAGTAAGGTTTCAACAAGGTTATAAGATTCCATTTTACTCTTCCTGTTTGAATGATATTTGGATTTTGAACTAAACCGATCCTGACATAAAGATCTGCTAAGAAGTGATGCAGGAGCACAGTTGACAGCTACAAGATTGGCCAATTCAGAGAAGCCTTAAGGGGTTTTACAAATCGCACTGGAGCTGAATGGAGCATGTGGCGATAAGAAAGGACGAAATTAACTGCATTTAACCCAAACATTATTAACTAGCATGTGGAGTTGTTAGGTCTTGTAAGTGCCTTTTACAGTTTCTAGAAGCAGGGCAGAGGTGATATTCAAGCATTTTTGGATAAGGATTTTAGTGCTGTGAATGCAATTAAAGTTGATTCTGTCCTATTATCACTAAGAGGGATCACATAAGTGCAATGATAATTAATGTAGGATGTTATTATATTTGACCTTAATAGTTAAGCGACCCATATCCTAAAAAGGCTGACATGAGGGATTTCCTAGGCAGAATCGTTAAAGGACATCATGCTCTTTCAGGTAGAAACCTCACAAGTGCCTGTAACCTTCAAAAGAAAAAAGAAAAAAGGGGTAACATTCAAGTTTTCCTGAATTTCATCTGGCATTCAACCGTGCAACAACATTATACTCCCTCCAGATAAGAGTACTCATCACTCAGTGTAAAAGTCAAGAAAATGCTCAAAAATGACCTGATTATAATAACATCTGCAAAATACATTTTCTTTGTCATCTAAACAAATAAAATGTCTACTACAGAACTAAACGCCAGATTCTACTAGCTTATGCTCAATGTCTTTATAATATTAGGCTTATTATACAGTAGTGTGCAAGTTAATATGTACATGCAGTAAAGTAGAAATGTTTTCAGATTGATACATTTTAGTGTTTATTTGTATGTAAATTCATAGTGAGCAAGAAAACAGTTCACTTTTGGTCTGGCTTGAAGTTTTTACAGTGTTGTGTCACTGTTATGACTTTTAGCTTCACAAACTTGATCTCAACATCATTGTCTGGGATAAAAAGAGACAGAAAAGTCTACAACCACTGATGCCATAGTGAGAAGAACCTACCTGAAATGAGCACTTTCAAAGCTAAAGCTAAAATAGTTTACTAATGCAAAAACTAGGGGAGAAGCACATTATTTTATATTTTTAAAATATTTTACTAAACATCATGTCTTCAGACATGCCTAAAACATTTGCACAACAGGCTACTGTAAATTAGTCACGTAAAAAAGACCACCCTTAAAAGTTCTTCAAGGACAACTTCACAAAAAAAAGGGCAAAACCTAAACGTGCACACCTCTCGTGCGCCCTAGTGCAGCTGCTCTTTCAGTAGCACGCGGCTTAATTGCGCTTAGCAGTTTAATTAGCTTACCTTGTATAATCCACATTAACATCAGCATGGCTCGAAGTCTCGTCTTTATCTCCATGGCGCAACATTCACTTGACTTTAGCTTCAAAGTTCACGACAAACACTCGCACAACTCTCCAAAACTATACCGCCACTTCTGCCCCTCTTCTTCTTCTACGCCTGCTTAATTGTCTTCAGGTAGCAATTAACTGGAAGCGGGAGAGTTGTAGGCTACGCGCGGCACACTTTTCCCCATCACGAAGAAGAGCTGACATTTCAAATAGCCTAATCTTGGTTTCATCAACAGAATGTAAACAAAGAAAGCATTTCAGATGTTTCTGTCCTCTGTGGTGACTCCTGCGATAGTTGACCGTGTAGTTGCTTCTATCCCGCTCTCTCGTGTAGTGTGCAGCGTGCGTAAAAGGTCCTCGCTCCACCTGCACGAGCTAAAGCCTGCTCCGTGACGCCCCCTGGCAACAACAGAGGATCAGCCTGCCAACGCTTCGCGACACTGGGAGCTGCTTGACTGCGTGTTGATCTAGGTATGTTCACTTTGAATTTGCAGGTAGGTAGAAAAAGTAGGTCAGACAATGAAAAAATGCAATCGTTTTTACCATTCACAGGCGACTGATATTCACTTAACCCAGTTTTAGCCCAAACATTTACATTTTAGTCCATTGTTCCAGTTAGTGCACAAGTGACTGTATAGCCTACAAAACATAGGCCTAGTTAAGAACAGCAATAGGCTGCTATAGATAACATACATAGGCTACTATATATCTGCCTATAACAACAGTTTATTGCAATATATTTTTGCAAGCCTAAAGACCAGGCAATATGACATTTCTTCCTGCCTGGTTCTGCCTGTTTCCAAAAACTCCTTATTGTGTTTTCTGACCTACAAATCAAACTGTTTCTTAGTTTATTACTTTGCCATTGTACTGTAGGTTTCAAAAATGAATGCTTCACAATTAGAACATTAACATAATTGTTCCTACATTTACTTCCTTAATTTGACTTGTAAAATGTTTGCTGCAAAAGAAGCAAAGTATAGATTCGGATATTTATGTTTTGAAGACATTGGTGATAAGCAGGATGGCTGAAATTTGCAGCAAGTAACTAATTCAAAGTGGAGACCACACTAAAACTTGAAAATCAGCCTAGTACATGTATACCTTTTGAATTTGATTTATGTAGCCTCTAAGCAATTTGGTACCTCATAAAAATGACACCTTAACAAATAACAAAACCCATATACCTGTAATGTCTACTCAATTATGTTGCATTTGTGATGCATTACAAGTAAGTCTTATTTGAAGAAACCATGCCGTCACAGGTTAAAGTCTCAAAGGACAACAAAAGGCAGACGCTTATACCAGAGAACAGGAGCAGTAGTGGGATTTTACATTGTAATGTAAGTCGCAGGCCTGGCTCAGCTCACAATAAATGGGTCGTCAGGTAAAATATTAATGCAGGTGGGTCGATGCTTTGTATTTTTAATGGAATATAATGGATTTATTACACGATATTAAGCCTTGCATGTTTCGTGAGAGCACTCGTTTCACATGAGGTGTAGGTGATATGCAATAAGACAATGTTGTGGGTTTAACATGTGTGGAAAAGATCCTTGCAGTTTTTTTATCTGCTTCAATAGAGTTTAAGTCTGACAGGGAGTTACACCTCTCACTTATTTATGACATCCGCTTTTTGTGCAACCTGCTGTCCTTGTCCTCTTCAATTGTTGTCTGGTTCTGGGGTTATATCTGGTGACGTCTCCACTGAAATATGACTGGGCTTGGAGGTTTAAAATTATATCTAAAATGGAAAGAGTCAAACTACAAAAACATTATATACCATTTTGTAGTGAATGCCAAACACACAAGATTAGAATAGGATTATATAATTTATAATGCATATAATTAATGCCATTAACTTGAAAATATTGACCAATAATAAGGCAGCTCTATGGATCACCCCCAAGCTCTAAATCAACTGATCTTTATTATTTCTGACCTTCCCTAAAATCCAAATCAAAAAAGCTCTCTAAAAGACTGGGGAAAGTTGCTGGAACCAGATGGTGTCCGGATCACTTCCAAAATCCAATCAATTATTCCTTGTGTCATTTCTGACCTTCCCTAAAAAATGTCATCCAAATCCGTTCTGTAGTTGCGTTAAGTACTGTTCGTCTGTCTGTTTGTCTTGCTAACAGACAGACACACAAATGGACACTACCGAAAACATTTTTGGTGGTGGTAATAAATGTGTTACCACTGAACACATTGAAAAGGAAGAAAGCTAAGCTATATCATACAAAAATACAGCAATGAAAGTGTATATTCAGGCCCAGGCCCAGCCATATTTGACCTTAATAAATTACATCAAAAATAGATAGTTCTGAAATGTGCATTTCCTATGAAGATTTCTGCATGTGATGTGGCGCAAATGTGTAAATCCCATACATTAATAGTTTGATGTCGGTGCCATGTGTGAATAATTGATTACTTGTGCCAAAGTGTGTAAAGAAGTGCTGATATATGAAATAGCACAGCTTGCATGTTCAGGCCTTTTCACCCCATTTCCTCTTCAATAAGCTACATTTGCAGTAGGCCAGGCTTTACAAATTAATTCAGCAAAAAATTATGTTGAAGGTTACTCTGCCACCTGTCCTTTCATGCGCTGCACATGTGAAAAATGGCTGCAGAAAGCACTGACTTTGACAAAATCTAATCTCTTGTGGAATTCGCTCAGAGACAAGTTTTTTATGGTTGGTTTTTCCAGTATCTCTGATTTGTGTCAGTTTGTGTGGCTATCTTTTGAGGAAAAACACTCCCAAAGGCTGCCTCAATATGTCCATTGTTAGCCCACGTAAGTCGGAGGAGATGCTCTTATCACACTGCCACATGGAAGACGATTTTAGCCTTGAGACTTCACTAGGCTGTTTCTACCTTTTTTCTGCCCCATTGTATTTGACATTGTAACGCTTATCCTATATGACTAAACATATAACAGAAGACTGGATGTACTGTATTTGTTGAATCCACATTTCCCATATGTAAGGAATATGAGGGTTAGGTCACTAATCTGTCTACATTTTATTTTTATTAATCAATTAATAATTTGATAGCAAAAGCCACGTAAATTGGAGTTTTTATAACTATATACTATAACTATCCCGACTGAGAACTTTTGGATATAGCATTTTCACAGCAAGGAAGGAAGCTTATCTATATACTGTATGTTAGTGTTGGTTCTTTTCACTCAGCACATGGCATCTTTTAGATTCTGTGTACTTCAGTCAACAACTTTTTGATTATTTTTTTTTTTTCAATAAGTGATTAATTACAATTTATTATTTTAGTTTTTTCAGCCTTAACGTGAATGTTGGTATTGCAATCACACCGAAGGCTCATAGGCTTCTACAGTCACCCATGACAAAATTATTATTATTAGATTAATGGCTAAAATTATATGCTGTCACTGTCTCAGGTAATCAGTTAGCTTACCATATACAGTTAAATCATGCTGAATAATAATTTTAAAAACTTTTACATTTTTATTAGATTGGTTCAAAGTGTCACAACAGAACTAATACAAAGTCTCCCAAACATTGACTAAAATGTATCATGTATAAAATTATATGATCTTTGAGTCTAAAGCTCACCTCATGTTGTGTAGAAACTTCAGGCAATATGATTACACCTAGAGGCAATCTATGACAGGGAAAAACAAGGACAGAAAATATATCAATGATTTTAAGCAGCAGGCAGCCTATAGTACGTTGAGTGCGCCCTCTAGTGGTCAAGGTGTGAAACCATCCCTCAAAGCCAACCCCTTCACCTTCACTGAACCTTATCGCCCAAAGAGGGGATTTAGATTGTGTTTGAGGGGCTTTGAGCTGGGTGGGCGGCAGGCAGGTCAGCAGTCGCTCGCAGGGCTAACGCAGATGGACAGACGATCACTCACACTGAGGTTGGTACCTGTGGGGAGAGTCTGAGAGTGTGTGACCTGCATGGCTTTGTAGGCAAGAAAACACCCAGAGGACACCCATGTGAGACAAACATCCACTGGCCTCAGTCACCACTGTCCACAATCACTGTGATGATAGAGACTACAAAGTTAGTACCTTTCTGTAGCAAATGATTAGGATGACGATGATATAATTCATTCATAAATTAACATTTTAGTTTAATGTAATGAACTGGACAAGTAAAATATTACCTCTCCAAAAATATTCCCCATCCTTTTTTTTGGACTGGTTTATTTGTACATAATGGGCCAACAAAGAATTTTTGGTGAGGAAAGCATATAGGGTGTCAGTAAGAAATCACCTTTTGCCTCAAATTATTTACCTTTTTGAAATCTTTGAAAAGATTCACTATTGCAAATGTTAACCATTTCAAATGATCAGCAATTCAACACAAAGTACACTGATGAACAACAACTTCATTCAATCTTAGATCTTACATTATAAACTTGCTGAATGAATGGATCTGTATACACTAACAAAAAAATACATAACAGTGGCATTCTTCGACTGATAAAGATTTAACTAAAAGGAGTATAGATAACATTATTTGTATCTAAAATTTAGCAAAAGTGATCCAATGACCACATACAGGAGAAGCAAATCTAGAAGCGATGTCTAAGCCTCCCAAAATCAAATTATGTATTACTGTCACTGAGAACTGATGAGTTTCTTTCACAATCTGAAAAGCGGCACATGGCCTAAATAAATGCCATGTCCCTGTAGGTAAATTGGCATCTGGCTGATAAGTGTGTGAGCCTCCTGTTTAAAGGCATGCTGCATGTATGTAGATAAATTGTCGTGTGCATGAATGTTGACATTTGTGTAAAATCCACCTCCGCAATCTTGGGTCTACGTTGCTGACCTCTATTACACAACCTGCACAATAGAGAATGTCAGAGTCTGTCCTTCAGTAAATCCAAGTGACACTTTTACCAAGCTGTGACGCCCACTCGCACACAAATAAAGAGGCTCTATGCTTATAAAGAAATATTTCCAAGGTTACAGTCGATGAAGAAACATTTGCACACAATAGACGTGTGTTGTAGCTGTAGCGCTTTTCTGAATGTTCAGCTATCATGATGTTTCCTTGTCAATAATACAACTTTTTTTTAAATTGTATTTGAGTAATCCTGTATGCTAAGGTGCCGACCTTCTCAATAGTTAAAAAATATTTGATTTCACCTTTAAGATAGGTAAAGAAGCTGGCTGCTACTGCATCCGCTGTTGTAGTGTGCGGTTGGCAGGGGAAAAGAGAGCCTTAAAGGGACATGC
This sequence comes from Hypseleotris bucephala, assembly GCA_036025885.1. NCBI lineage: Eukaryota > Metazoa > Chordata > Actinopteri > Gobiiformes > Eleotridae > Hypseleotris > Hypseleotris bucephala. The sequence goes on from JAVQKG010061878.1 coordinate 12,525, forward strand.
AAAAAGTAAAAAAAAACATTCCAAAAGACATTTTCAGTTCAAAGAAATATTGCCAAGCATTGTAATGTCCCTTAATAACAAGGTGGTCCTCTTATGAATAAATCAACTTTTCTAAGCTTTCTACCCTGTTATAATTGACGTTTTACTACAATACAATACATTTTCTACGTCTACTGAAATGCAAATTGGTTCAGCAAGCTTCAAAAATGCCCTAAAATGTTAAGGACAGTTTTGTTGAAAAAGGTTTCGTGCCTGTATTTCTTGAGTTTTGTTGAGGACACTGCAGTTTGAGATGATAGGAGTTTGAAGAATTCGCCTGGTGAAATAAGAGCTATTCATTTTATCTGGACATTGACCGCTTCCTTCCTACATTTCCATTAAAAATGTAGGAGTCGCACTGACACGCTTATATTGTGCAGTGGGGAGAAGCGCCATGCTGCTGTGACAGTCTGGCCTGAATAATGTCAGACTGGTGTGTGTGGTGTGTGTGTGTGGTGTGTGTGACGTGTGGTGTGTGTGATGTGTGCGATGTGTGTGTGTGTCTGGATGGCTGCCACATGTTGGTGATATGAGCCCTGGATGTAATGGGCCTTCTGTCATTTGTCACTCCTTACCGTCATTACAGAGGAGATTAGATTTGGACCAGCATAAGGAATATGAGAGTGACCTTGTCTGCGATCAAGCATCAACGATTTCTATTCAAGAAGGAGTATAATGTGATTGTGCTTGTACAGCAGGATACAGCTCAATGTCTATGTTTCTCTTTAGCTCATCATTACAACAATACAAAATCCCTTTGACAAAGTGTGTAACGTGACTCAGCAAGGCCACGCTGTGTTTGTGTGATGTTATTGTATTTCTCTTGGAAGGCTGCAAACAGCAGTGATTTGATCTTAATTGCCAATTTGCTTCACACTAGTATTGCATCTGTCTTACGCTCACCATGCGATATTCTACACGGCGACTGTTTTCAGCTCAGCATGGACAGATCTAAACAGGGCTGAACTGCTCACTGCTGCAGAGTACATGTACAAAGTTTACTTTTTTTTAAAATAGAGCATCTCTTTTTTTGGACTACAGTTTCAAAGTAACATGCAAAAATTATTGTTGTATCTCATGTCTTTATTGTGGCTTACACATTAGAACTTTTGTCATGTTAATTTAGGTTCAAATACACAATAACTACTAATGCTATCATTGTCGTAACTACAATGTGCATACTATTAATTTTCATTTTTTAATTAAAAGAAACACTA
>JAVQKG010062045.1:0-13020 GCA_036025885.1 Hypseleotris bucephala
ATCAATGTGCAGCACTCTAAAGCAGAGGGCTACACATCGATCTGGCTTTTGCTAGGTTAAACAACTACAGCCATTTTGCACAATTTGTACATGCATAGCCATTTGACAACAAGACAGCCTTATTTAGGTTTTGTAATATGAGCATGGGCAACAGCAAAGGTTTTCACATGAAATAAATCCATTTGGACGTATACTGTACATAAAGCTGTACATCTGTACTGTAGAAGCTGTGCTTCTCCAGAGCATTTGAAAAGATATGCAAAGAACACAGGAGCAAAGGAAGGTAGGAACAATGGAGGAGGATAATGTGAGTGCGAAGGGGCGGCCTAAAAATAATACATCACCTGTCACGAGAGAACAGATCTGAGCAGGTTACAAATGAAATCAACAGATCAGCGTGACATATAATTCAACTGAGTGGGACCGTGTGTGTGTCTTTGTGTGCACAGGGTGATAGCATGTGAGAAAGAGAGGACGATGTGTGTATGGCACTGATAAGCAGCATAGGCCAAAGGTGTTCTTTACATGGCGGTCTCAACCTGTCACTTCTCTCAAACAGAGCTCCTGATATGCATACACAAAGGCGGCTCGATAACCCCAGCCCGGACTCTGTCATTCATGTCAAAGGCGATGTGAAAAGAAGTGGAGCTTTCTTTTATCCCGGTTAAATATGAGGCTCCATGATTAAGGTTGCACTGGTGACTCGCACAGACAAGACCACTTCTCACTAAGCTGTATTAAGTGTGTGTTTGCTCCCGCCACTTTCATTTCCATGACATCGACACTCGCTAGCTAGCTGTTGACACATTATCTCCTCACAAACATCGCCTTTCAAAGCCAACCCACACGTTTGCTGGGTTATTTGTGGTCAGCGAAGGCTCAAGAGGCACTGACTGTGAACACCTGCTTGCTTAATGAGATGTTTACCTTCTCTGTGTATACCTACTACATATTATTCACAGAAATGTTGCTATTTTGGCCTTGTTTAAAACATTGCTCGATTTTTCTTAGATTTGCCAGAAAGAGGTCTAAGTTTGAGCCAAGAAGTTGGTTGTGGATGCAAGAAACTCATTAAATAGTGATACTGTAAAGCTTTGTTGAAAAGACACAGAGAAACTAAAATGTTGTCCATTTGGAAGAATACAACTGTTACATTTTGAAAATGTCTTGCTAAAAGACAACAAGCAATCAATGCACCAAAGATGATGTCTTTGTGGAAAACACTATACTTTTCATCCAAACACAGAAAAAAAATGCACAATTACAAATATTTGTTCTGGTACATTTATAAATTCAGTCATTTACTGAAATTATACTGACAAAACCTTATATTCAAATGAAGACAGTCTGTTAGGCTAACAGTAAACTGGTCATGGGGGGAGCTGTCACCTTTTGGGACCAAGTGCATCTAACAGGAGCCTTAGGCCTCTAGACAGATCAGCAATAAACCAGTGTTCCCAACTGGATGTGGCTTTGCTGTGCCAGCGTGTGTGATAAGTTACAAGGTTAGCACTTGAGGGAGCCTAATGGGAGAAGGGCTGGTCATGCTGTAAAACATAGGACGGAAAAGCTTCAATTTACTTCTATGACAGATTCTGTCTAGAGCTGGGCAACATGACCAAAAATATGTATCTCTGCAAAATCATGACAATTTACAAACTGGCTTACTATCAAATACATTAATCATAACAGTTCTGAAACAGCAATTTTTAATTGCATTCTAAAACCTAAAGCCTCTTATTCCAAGATATGCAGCACTTTTTCAAACACTACTTTGATTGTTGGTGATTTAACAGTTTCTAATAAAAGTACAAAACACAATCAGCATGTGTGAGCCAATCCCATTAAAATGCATGCGTCTCGGTGGGGAAGTAGAACAACAAGAAAATGACTTCTAATATTGGTAATTGGTAATATTCAAATATTCTGCTAATCAGTGTGTTGAGGAACGCGGAGAGAAAAGTCATGAGATGAGATGTGGAGCGACATAGAGGAGGGTGCAATGATGAATATTCAGTTGTTGACATTTACTGCAGACTCAGAGGATGTGAGGGAGCCAACATGGAGTCAGAGCATTACTGAACAAGGGAATGATAAGAGGGGAGGGAGGGGGAGGGGGTGGGGGCAATTAGACAGGCCTGGGACAATGATTGAGTTAGAAACATGTCTGTCCCACTCACGACATGTGCCCTATTATGACACCATTGTAATTAATGGGACTTGCTGGTGCAGATTGTAATTGTCAGTCAGGTTTAAACAGGCGAGGGTATAAATTAGTTGCATTTAGCATGTATCTTTTTCATCATATTGTACTTTTAGCAATTTAATATATTTTGGATGTTATGGATTTTAATGCAATTTTTAGGGAATGACACAAGGAAGATTTTGGGAATGATCCAGCTCACTGTCTGGAGCAATGGCATGGCTATTTTCCTCAAAAACTACTGTGGATTTAGATGAAATTGTCAGGGAAGGTTAGGAATCACACAAGGAAGAATTTATTACATTTTGGAAGTAATAAGAACCATGGTCTATGGTCTGGATCCAGGTTTTTTTTCATACTGTTGCCTTGGTGGAGGTCTGCGCCGTCCGAGTACTTTCTAGCTTTATTTTTGTCAAAGTACTGTTTTTTTCAAATAGTTTTATTTATTGGTTAATATCTGAATTAAAATGTAAAATGTTTTTAATTTTGACTTCTACTTGAGCTAAATTATTTTGAATTAATAATACTCTTAGTTGAGTACAATTTTTGGCATCTCCGCCCACCACTGGGTTTCTGAAGCCAGCTTAGAGACAGTCTAAAACTAGATCTGGGTCACCCTGCCATAGTCTGCTCATTAGACTCATTCAGCTCCCCCGCCGAGCCATCAGCTGTTTATTCTGCCATTGAGTTATTGCGGATGTTTTCTCCTCACAACTTCACAGCCTTTTTTTTACAAATTCAAAAGACGCTCATCTCATCACCGGGAATGAAAACCTTGTGCTAATCTAAAGTGGGATAAAGAGGGAGTAACGTAATGGGGTGTACGGGCAAAAGAAAGTCGAAACAAAAGAGGAGAGTGTGTCTTTGTAGTGTTGTTTACAGACACTGTTTATGAAGCTAATGACCTCTTTTGCATAATTACAGTCCCATACAGTGTGTTCTGAATCCAAAGCTCAGGAGGAATGCTGGGCTAAACATAGTCACCAAGAAACATGACTGCGTTTGTCACTGGGACAAGTTAAACACAGCTACTGCAGTTACTTTTGAAGGTTATGGAGTCAATGAAGTTTATGCATATTGCTAGAGCTGGGCAACATTACTTCATCTTAATACTGTTTACTAATTTTTTATTTACTGTGAACTGAGAAATTATGGATTTGTAGGTTTTATATATATTTTATATATATTTATCTAAAGATTAACTACTTTGTTCTGTATCTTCAGAGATAGTCAATCATCAAGTGCATTTTAAACCGTCAAATGGATGCACAAAAAAAAAATCCAGGACAATATGGATTTTATTACAGATATGTTTTGGTAGGCAATGTTTCTTGCTTGTTTTATAAGGATTGGAAACTAAGAAATCATCAAATTAGAAAAAATCTTATTCTATTTTATTATATATGTTTATTAATCCATAAATAGGGCGATAAGCCTGAATATTAAAAGTTGTCCTTTCGCACAACCAGTTAAGATCATCCATCTGTATAGGCTGATACCAACGTGGAGCCAAAATTCACATGCATTTCTAGTTAAATGCAAGTCACTCACCTGCTTATTCTTTCTGTACCATGCTCCTATAGGTCTATAGTGAAGGCCATACATCCCAAATTAACTGGTAGAAAAGGTCCCATCTTAAAAAAAGTTTTTAGATGAAGCAGGTGTACAATACTAACACACCACTCATATTCCTGAATGCATTGGAGCAGTACCTATCAAAAAGGGAACATGCAAAATTGCCCACACTTGAGTACCCCTCGATGAACACTCAGAGCTCTACATGCAGCTAATGAATACATTCCACAACACTTTAGAGTCACCGCAGATAATGAAGTCTATTTGCATAATTAAAGGGGATGAATCAAAAGGTAATTTACAGTACCCTCTTGTCCCCTGCTAAAACGGAGCTTGAAACGAACACAGGGAGGGTAGGAGGGGGCGGCTGCATACACTTATACCCTCACCCTGGGGAGTCTTTTTGAAGTGCTGAGTGAGGTGGGGTTTTTAAAGTAGGCATTAGAAGAAAATTAACCTTTTTACCTTGGCATGTCACACATAATATCGATGGCATCACCCTGGGATACACACATGCATAAAGTCAGAGGAAGCTCAGAGTGCAATTCTCCAGACACACGGACACAAATACAGTCCACCATTTTTCTCCTCGATCAATTTTCGCCACCTTTCCACAGAGCTCCCGTTTCATTTCTCTCATCGTCCAGCCATTTCTCCTTCACCCCCCAAAGCCTGCAGTCAGCAGTCAGCTATAGAATTCCATTACAGCCTAGTGATGCAGCACTTCAAAGGAAGCACAACTGCATGTGTGCGAGTGTAGCCGTGCACTACTGTGTTAGCCAGAGACGTTTTCTGCTTTGTGCAGGAAATCTCATCATCACTGATGTCCCCAGCCAATATTTATCTTGCAGTGTGTGCAAACAGCTTTTTTCATATCTGAAACATGCTGTAAGCAACTCAGCTGTTGCTCAAATATAACGCCACTAATGTACCAAGGATGTTTGGCTGACTTTTTTATTTATTATCTGATTTATTTATCAGCAGGATTCACTAATATTGGAAACCACTTCTTGAATAGTGTATAAAAGTAAACAATAATACATTTTTAAAAACTGCAAAAGAGTGCAATAACTTTTTGCTCTCAGATTTGAAGTACCTTGACTAAATCAATTTTAATTAATACATCATGTGAATACATTTACAGCATACAAGGATACACTTTCCACTACCATAAAACCACAAAAACTGCCATATAAAAACATCCATTCACCACTTGTACACATGTAGCATACAATAACTTCAAGAGCACATTTTTTCCAAGCTATATTCTTGTTGTCAGTTAAACTGACAATATGAATGTACTTAATTGATAACGTTTTATTTGATGCTACTGCTGTTGTGATTCAATGCTGGTCAATGCTGGTAGCCAGGGCCTTGCCAGTTGTCCAGCAGCACCTCTGGATTCCAGTATAACTTAATATTTCATGTTTGTTTGAATTCTCCAACAGACAAATGCACTGTGTGCACAATGTGATTGAATGATGTGCATGGATTATTTGGTTAGACCTGTTCACACCTGAGTACCACATCTCTTTTAGTACAACATGTTCTGTTTTGACTCCCAACTCAATAGAGCAGCATGTTATTTATGCAATATTTTTCTGCTTTTATATCAAAGATCTTGAGGTGTGCAACAAAAATCGATAAATGTTCTCCACATTTTAAACCTATAAACAGTGTTAATTGGCCAGATGTGTGAGCCTCAGACTGTGCTGGTGATTCACCATCCACGAAGAAGACACAGGCTTAGTGCATCTATAAATCCAGTCAGTGCTCTTCAGATCCTAAACTCACCTCGGAGACATCATTAACAGTGTGGTAATTGTGGACAGTTGTAGACAGTGAGCTTGGACGAATAGAAAACAACATCTACTACAATGTGATCTGACCACAAAAACCAAACGCAATTCATCTGAGGCAAAAGGCACAGTTAGCTGGAGTTCCCCCTTTTCTTCAATTAGATTGTTCCTGCACTTCCAGTGTTAAATTATTCACGGACAGAGCCATCAGCAGACAGGCATGGTAGTATAAATGTTTTAGCGTGTGCGTGGGGAGGGCTGCTGAGTGACGTTACAGACCATAGAAATAGTTTTTAGTTGTTTCTGGTGCTTTCAAACATTTCCTGTGCTGTCTTGTCTGTCATGGTGCCTCTTCCTCACCCCTCACCCTCCTCTTCCTCATCACTCTGATGGGCCGGATGAGGCCAGATGAGCTTCTTTCGCCGTGTTTTCCTGAATGTAAATGGAAAGAGTCAGCTCCAATGGACGTCAAAGTAAAAAAACACAGAAAACAGACAGTCCAAAATAGCTACGATGTGGGTTGGACATCTGTGAGAGAAGCAGGAAGCAGCATATCAACCGGCAATCACGCAGCGTTTGTGTTAAAGTTTCATTCAGTGTATGTATGTGAGCAGCAAAATCATTGTGTTTGTGCAAAGAGACAAATTAAGCATGTCTTTTTCTCTGGTCTTTTGTGGAAAGCCTGAAAACAGAAAGGTCACAGGCCCCCACTGCTTAGTCTATGTTCACTTCCACCCACCATCCAAAAATCCTGTGATAATAATAAAAACTGTGTTTGCTTCTTCTATGGTCTATACTGTATTGTCTGTCTTGTACAGCCAGGCAGAGTCAGGGCTAATATTAGATTACAGTGCTGTTTTAAAAGTATGTATGCCATTTAATTGTCTAATGTTTTAATTTTTCCACTCCTTTTTCTTTACATTATTCCATTCCTGACATCTGACATCTGAAACGCACAATTTACGATTAATTTAGTGTCACAGACATATTGGGTAAAATGGGTATGTATCTGATCAACGTAATAAGCTTTCCATTAAATTGATTCTTTCTGGCCTGTTAGTTAAATATGAGTCAATTATACAGTTAACATTAAGTACTGTAAAGGCCAAAATAAAGTGTGGTGCATTTCTAAGGCTTAATAACTGTCCATCTTGACACATATTGCTATCATAATTAGAACAACTTCAGCAACTTGATTGATGCATTTGCCACAAGGGCTGTGATGTCAGTTGTGGGAAGTTGTCATTCAGTGTTATTGTGACTAGCCTCAGCGAAAAGCGATAACAAGTCACAAAACACAAGCTGAGATTGTGACAGGACTGAAACTGTGAAGGCTGTCACACTCTCAAAACACTTGACTGAAGTCTGATTTACACTGTAACAGGAACATTAGCTTTTGACAATGGCTGGTCACAGGAGGACGAAAACAAGAAATAAGATTGTTCACCAAAAGATTTCAAATGTGTAATATAAGTTTAGGACATGACTGAAAACTGAGTAAAACCATTAAGTTTTACATTGCAATACACAACCACTAAACGCCCATTATTTTAATCAACCATACTGTGCTCTGTTGATCCATCTTTTTCAAATTTCCTGGTTGCCGGGTTAGGGTTAGGCCTTAGGTGGCATACATCCTGGCCGGGCAAAGGCCAATTATCAAGTCGATATTGCTTGCCTGTTGAACATTTCGACTTGGCGACCGTTACTAAAACCTGGTACTTTTTAAGTATGTTCTCAGCCCTGGTTCCAAGCAAGTCGAGCCGATACTAAAATGTGACGTCAACACTCTAGTCTGGTCAATAGTAGCTGAGCTTACTGTCTGCAGCATTTTCTGTGTTGTGCGGATGTCCCCGCCAACAACAAAGCAGTAGTAAAAGTAATGGAAAACAAACCAAACCGAGTCAAACCGAGCTGAGTAGAGACGAGTAGCGCTAGTGCAGAAAGCGCCATTAGTCTAAGTGCTGACACATACTCAGACAGACAACCATTCACTCTCACATTCATTACCTATGCATGTGATAGATGAGTCACCAAGTCGTCTCGTCTCCCATCGTCTTTGAATGGTGCCAATAGTCCTAGCTTTACAGGCTTAGGTTATGACTCTCCTGAAATTATTACTATTCCAATAGTGTGCAACCCATGTCTAGAAGGAATAATACATGTTATATTGCCAGAGAAAGAGAGCAGCAATTTTGTTTGATATTGACGACTTTAGATATTGACTTTAGATATTGACGACCATGATCAATTTCTCCACAGTACAGGCTGACTGACACCTGCCTCATGCCCTGGTTGTTGAAGACATGGCCATTTGTCTCCCATGACAGGAGTCCAGAGCGCTGAGACATTGACAAGAAATAATATGGGGAATAGGGAGGCCAAGAATTTTGCAATTTTTAGGAATGGCCAAAAAGCATTTGTAAAATAACTGCATTTAAGGTAGTCATTGTTGGTAACAGAACAAGTTCAGTGTTAAACTGAAAACACATATTTCTTATGGTTCAAATTATCCCACATACAGTGATGTTGTGTCCTTGGGCAAGACATTTAACATACATTGGCTACAGATGACTACTGATGAGTGATTGGTATTTATTGGTTTTACCACCACTAGCCTTTGAATGTGCAGTGCAATAAATGGACCAATTGTAAAGTATAGCTACACATTATTATTACATACTGTAGAGACAGAAAAAAAAATACAAGAAAGAGGTCAGCCATTATCAAGACATTTTACACATTTAAGTTTTACTATCTGAAAATAATGTGCAAAGCTGCAGTCCAACGTAACTAATTAGAACAGGGTCAGTGCTATGATAGTGTAATTAAAACAGGCACTTAACCAGCTATGTGAAAATAGTTTGTTCTTTGCTAATTATGTTGAAATAACTTACTACAACACCTGAGGCTTTGCAGACTGAAAAGTGGAGCTAATTCTTAATTTCATGAGCATAACTCTGTGAAAGATGGACTTGGAGATAGTGAGGTGGACAGGCACTCTGAGATTAATTGTATGTTCACTCTTGTAGAAAACCTCAGTTAATCATGAGGGATGACTCCGAGAGTGTGTTAGTCGCTGTCAGTGTATGTAGATCGAAGACATTGATTGGTTGAAGCTAGCGTACCTCAGTGGTTGTCAGCTGGATGTCAAATGGAGATAGAGAGTATATCTGATACAGTGCAGTACAGAGAACGAGGGACTTTTTTATGTACAAAGAAAAGAGGGTGCTTAATATGACTTAAATTTAGTGTTAACACAATATGGACAAATGGTGTAATGATATGATATTACAACTAACAGAAATCTACACTCAAAATAGTCCAGTAAAAGACAAATATTAAAAAAGGTCTTTTTTAGTCAAGAAAGACTCGTCAGTAATTCTTATCAGAATACCCTACATAGTTGTCACATATGTCATGTTTTTCTACCATGCAATTACATAATATATAAACCAGATTAGTGTTAAATCTGGTTTATAATATGGATCAACACAATATGTTGATCCATATTGTGTGTCCTCATCTCAATGACATCTCATTTTCACCCATCACGTTGTTTTTCGCACAGATTGAACACACCTGTCACACAGGCTGCTCTCCACTTGACAAACATTTGTCCTTTGTGCGACGCATATGTTTTTGCTGCAACCTTGAGATGGACTGATTTTTGTCCCTGAATCCTGACAGCTGCTGCACAACTTTACTGCGTCACACACAACAACATTCTGTGCTGGTACAGGGCTGCACAATCTATCACAAAATGTATTTTTATGCAATATCAGCCGTATTCATATCGTATGCCAATAAAAAAAATAAATGTATGACAGTGAATGAATGGAGACGGCACTTTCTGCGCCCCTGGTACTCCAGATGACTCCAGCGTCTCAGCCCGGGCAGTCTCCGGGCTGCAACGCTGGGGGCGGTTTTCTATATATTTCCAGGCGACCAGGGGCAGGGTTTCAGGAGCAACAAAAAGATCTTCTCTCTGATGGAAAACTACTCCGTGATGTTGAGTCAGTTCTGGTCAGTAAATCTAGAACCTTGTATCTCTATATAAACTAAAATTGCTCATGACTGATAATGCCTCAACTTTAGGGGTCTCTACATATTGTCATGTTTGTTGTTATGACAATACTATTTACTCTATCACATACAAAATCACATGATTCTATTACTTCATGCAGCTAGTATCTTAGACACACAAACTTTGGCACATTGGCGGTGCATCTTTCTGCTTTGCCTCTGGAGTTGTGATCAGCTCTAAGCCCTTGGGGGTGCAGGTGAGGTGTCAGCAGTGATCTGATAGCGCTGAGGTGGTCCAAATACATGACTCCTCTTAGCTCTAATCCTCTCATGCGTCCATCTTGAAAATCCCTCTTTTGGATGTCCTCGCTGCTGTGGAGGATGAGCTGACTCTCTCCAGCCCAGGGACTTAGCACATGCATTGTCCTTTTTCTAATAACCTTCCTCTAATTTTGCAATTTGTGGCCAGCTTAGGCATGACTTTAAACTTCAATGCAGCGGTTGAACTGGAGGACCTTGTTGAAATAAGTCTCAAAAACTTCAATTAATTCTAATTACGAGTCTAGCTGGAAAAATCGTTGACTAGGGCGGCCGGAGCCTGCACGCTCTGTTAGCTGTGAAGAATGCTAAGGACGAAGATGGGGATGAGAACAGGGGGAAGCCCGTCAGGTGAACTCTGAGACGACACCGCAGCAAGTTTTAATGAAGAGGTAATCATGTGGAAATTACAGATGAGTAATCATTGATTAATAACTCCATGTTTTACAAGGAGGTCAGGGATTGGAGAGGCTACATTGGCTGTCTCAGATTAAACGCTTTGATTGGTTCGCTAAAAAACCTAGCCGGCTGAGTGCACAATGACTGCAGTTAGATAAATGGGCTCATAACTTCCCTAAAGTTCCTTTTTTCTCCACCCCCAAACCCCTTCCCTTCATTTGTATGCAAAGCCCAATCCCTTAGGCTCCCTTTCCTTCTCTTTAATTTTCTGCCATCTTTTTTTAATCAATTTTCTTTTATCTCGGGGAAGTTATTTTAATACTCCTACATCTTATTTCATTCTCAGCAAGACTGTGTGGGGATATCAATTATTCAATGGAGAGGGAGCTGAGGAATATGTTAATATTGATTAAGCTTTCGCCACACCTAAGAAGATTACACTCTCTTATCACTATGCTAGAGTGCAGCATTAGCCCAGGCAAATTAAAGGACACATAGATACAGTGTGCTAGATATACAGTAATGAGTGAACCCTTGTTGTTTGACTGCCATGTTTGGAGCAAAGATTAAAAGCCTATTTACAATACATGACAAGCAGTGAAAAGGAGACAGGCTATGCATTCATAATGACTCATACAATTCTTTGAAGCTTAACCCTCTAATTGTGCCAGAGATATAAATTCACAGATGAGGCTCCGGGCCAGAGGAAGTCAAACACGTTGTACCAGGGTAAGTGCAAGATTTAGTCCTGTATGACAACTAATTACAACACGGCTTTCAAATCTTAATAGTCTATCACATTTGAGTTCTTTCTGCTGCTTTGCGACATTCACTGTGTTGTGGCTACAGGCTACAGCATTGCTTTTGGGCAGTGATACAAGAGATATTGTGGCATTTGTATCTCATTTCCCCAGAGCCCCGAAGGGCGGCCAGGAGCTGTATATCTGTCAGTGTACAAAGCAGCCAGTCAGAGGGCCATGGGAAAAGAGAGCAGGACAGAGGTGGGCGTTAAGGGGACAGGATGTCATTGTGCGTGCCAACAGGCCTGTGAGATATGCAAGTGTTTAAGACACAGCTCAAGGAGGCTGCACAAGTAAACGACCTATTTGGGATTCATGAATGTAGAAACGTACGGGTCCAGGCGCATACAGCATTACATATGTCCAGCAAATACACAGGCCCACACCACAGGGCACAGGGCTCAAATCAACACCAAGCAACCATTTTCTGCAATCATTTGACACCAGTATTTTTGGTTTATAGCCACATTGAATGGATATAATTAGACGTAATCATACTGGTTTGTACTGATCTTGGAAAGATACATACAATATATAGGATTTATGCAATGGCTTTTGGACACTCAAACTGTTTTACAATAGAATGCATTATTCATTCAATCCATAATGAAATACTCTGTAGCCACAGCTGCCCTGGGCCAGACTAAGAGAGAAATACTGTACAAATGGGCTCCCCAACTACCACCAAACACATTATTAATATACACTGACATACTGTACATTTAGGCAAGGTAAATAAAGTGCCTTGCCCAAGGACACAATGTAGGCCTAAGTATGAACTGGTTGTAGTGATGACTGAAAATAAAACAAGACATTAAAAGAGGCAGTGTATGGCCCCAATGCAAATATGTTCTTCTCATTTGCTGTTTAAGTTTCCTTTATGTTTTATACTAATATCACCAGGCGTTTGCTGTATCCATACTGCAGTAAATATGACTTGCCTGTCACAGAGACCATCAGTTTGCCGGACAGGTCCCAGCAGCGTGTTTGTAGAGCACGGTGCAGATGCTGTTTTGTTGTTTTGCACAAAAAGAGAACAGGGAGCGAGAAGGACATAAGACAGACAGATAAGCACAGATTGAGACGGGACGAGGCTGAGGAGAGTCCCCTGCTCTACATTAATTCTCTACTTGCCAGTCTGAGCATGCTTGTTCCTCCGAGATTACAACGATAAAAAGTGTTTGCGCGTGTGTGCGTCCCGTGCATCTCTTGTAAGCGTGTACGCCCCTGTGAACGCACTCACGCCCGCCCCAGCGAGATTATAGGCTGATTTGTCAGTGATGCAGGAGTTCATCCATGATTAATAGCCCAGTGTGCTGGAAACAATGTTATTCTGCATTAGCGACCTGTGGGACGCCGCTACAAGCCGACGTGTGTTTCCTTGTGTGTCTGCGTGAAGAGCAGCGTGAAAATCAGCCGACATCTTGTTCCAGACATGTTGGTGTTGTAACTATGTTGGTGCACTGGTCTACTGTGTGTGCCAGTGGTATACAACTGTTCATAGCAGTATTATTCATGAGTCCTCCGTCAGAGCGGTGGCAGTGACAGCTTCGACAGAAATCAGGGAAAAACCAGAGCACATCAAAGACACGTACAGGTGCGCCCATCACCTCTGACATCACTGGGTTAAGTGAGCCGAGCTAGTACCACACTGCCTTTTATGGTGCTGTTGCCATATCAACAGGGCAGGAGAGGTGTGGAGAGTAACTTTCTTTGGTACAGAGCAAAAGCATGTTCATTAAACCCTCATGTTCATTAAGACAATAGGCTTGGATTGATCAACCAAAGTAAACTAGACGCAGGCTGTCGTAAACGACAGCAAATGTATATCGGCGGAACGCCCCATGCGTCTGCGTCAACTGCTATAACACCGACTGCCTTATGGCGGAGGAGGTGGTGG
>JAVQKG010062083.1:0-18145 GCA_036025885.1 Hypseleotris bucephala
AGAGTGTAGATCTCTAGATTAGCTATATCTTTTCATCATTCTAAATATATAATGCCTAGAAAGTTATAGCTAAGCACAAATCTCTGACCAAAATGTACTGTCCATTCCTAATTTCGAAATATGACAAAATCCACTTTTCTTTGATGGATATTTTTAGGGTTTTCAACCAAAAAAGTAAAACAAAAAAGTTTTTTTAGACACATGCTTGGTATCTACGGCAGTTTGTCCCTGTGCATGTGTGTGTTCCCCTACTGCTGTGATGGCCTCCTATTTAAAATACAGTTCTCCATCCGTTGCTTAGATGCTGGCCAGAGGCGGTTTGTCATCCAGATGTGCTTCTAGGGTTCACTTAGTCCCTTGGGATTTTAAGCCCCAAGCTCCTGTGTGTATCTTACTTGATCATACCATTTGAGTACACAAGGAGGTAGGTTGCAGAAATTAATTGCAGAAAGAATATTCAAGAAAGGTCTGTGATGGGCCAAAAACTAATTTCTGGTTTGAAAAATACAACTGGTTGTAAAAATATATATATATTAATAATATATATATATATTATATATATATAATATTTTTAATATAATAAAGTACCTGTATGTCAATTTGCAAATGTAAAAAAAATTACCCTTGTTTAAAAAATTATTGCACATTTGAAAAATTATTTTTTAAATTTATTTTTCTTTTACCAGAAATGAGACCTTTGTAAGTTGTGCACAAGAGTCAAAGGCTGAACTTTTGAACTTGAACCATTCTTTATCAATTTGCAAAACAGGCCACTCTATTCTATTCTGAACTACAAGGTTACTGTATCATTGTCGTATATTTGATTTGGCATTTGATAATGACAGCCAAACGCAACACATGTGTCTAAGTCAAGTCTAATGAGCTGAAGAAGACCGTATGACTGAGAGGTCTGGGATGGAAGCCCTGCAGACAATATTAGGAATAATCTGCTTTTCAGCAGCTCACATCATGGCAAAAAGTCCTTGAGATTTTAGAAGCATATGTCTCCTTTCACTCAAAATACATGAATTGATGATGAATACTGTGTGGCTTTTAGTAACTACTGGGCAGTTATAAGCAGATGAACGTTTTGGAAGACAGGTTGTTCTTGCTATTTTCTTAGTGGTTGTGGGCTGCTCACATCTTTCTGTCTCTTCACGCTTATCCCAGTCAGGTGACCATAGTTTTAAGTAAAAGCAATGGACTTATGACAGATACTGCAATGATACTTCATTTGTTACCATTTGCACACTACTGTACAAAATAGGATCAGCAAAAATGTTTATGTTGTAATATAATTTCTTGTCTCAGCATTTGACTTGTTAGAAATTTGCACTTGACTGAACCGAGAGTGAAGAGGCGAGATTCTGGTTTGGTCTGGAAACAGGATGTGGGCTCATGTCATGGACCCTGTGGATCCTCTGGTCTCATTTGCATATGGTTTGTGGGAGTGTGTTTGGTTTGCACATGGTCCAATAAGGTCCTTGTGTTGAACTGTACCATGCTCAGGCCCTTTGTACAGGTTTGTGCGTGACTGCTTGCAAAAGGTCCATGCGCCTCTTGTATTTGTGTACATGTGTTTGAATGTTCCCTCCCCTTGATTCTTGCGTAGGCTTCTTTTCCCGGCACAGCGCTGGTATGGCATCCCCCCTGGCACTGTTCACGGGCCCACCCTGGAAAAGAGACATTCAGGCACTCTGTCTGCCAAAGTCTGTCATCAGCATTACCACGGCCCTCAAATCTATTTTACATCAAGGAAAAGTTTGAAGAGTAGCTAACAAGATTGTTCTTTTCTATATGAATTGTTCCTGTTTACAACCAATTTCTCACAGTAATCTGTAGTAATAAAGCATTGGTTGTATGTAGCACTTTTCTAAACACTGTTTGACAGAAGCGTTGCAGCCTCTCCAACCAAACACCAATGACACACATACATACTGTACATAGGCAACGTGAGTAAAGTGTCTTGCTCAAGGACACAACATGCCCAGGTTGGAGCGAGATTTAAGCCATCCACCGCACATTTATGAGACATGGAGGCACTACTGTAATAAATTATAACAAGAAAATGATTCTACACCTCCTGTAGTACTGTATCTTTCCACTGTATACAACCCAGTACCTCTGCCAGTTTCCCTGCTTCTTGTCTTAAACTTGGCATATTTTAGCGGAATGTTTGAACGCAGACCAGAATAAACAAACAAATAACTCTGGAGGAAAAATATTAGACACACAGGCAAGTCTCTTGGTTTGTGTAATGAGTGACCATCACATCTTTGAAAGACCTATGTTTTGTGCTGAGACGGCATCTTTCTATTATTCACAACTCAACTCCTAAAGTTCTAATTCATTTTTACAGTTTATGGAATGAACGTTAATCCACTCCTGAGATTTCTCTCTCTTTCAGAGAAACACTTGGATTTGTGTAGATTCCAATGGTTCATGCATGAAAGATGTTTTTAGTGAAGAAATTATTGGGATTAAACAAGAATACATCTATACAACTACATGCAAATGAAACTAACCTTCCCGTTTGCATCGCCAGCTGTGTGAAAAGCCTCTTCACAGAAGGATGGTGAGGTCTGTGCTGCCCAATGATAAATAGAGCTGATATAATAACAGTGAGTTATGAGACGGACAAATGGAGAACATTGCACCGGCTGCAATTCTCATTCTCCAACAACACTACAGTGAACTTAATAAGTGTTATGTCCCGACATGTAATACTTTTAAAAAATATTGTGCAATCTTTTACTGCAGCCTTCTAATCATTTTAAATTACAGCCAACTTCTCGCTTCTCTGCTTTACTGTTTTACTAGTACAAAAACTGAAGCTGCATCATCTACATTGACCTTTGATGCAATAATTAGATGACTGTTGTGCATAGAACTAAGCTTAAGCTGGACAAAACACTGCTTTGAAGACACAGTTCCCTCTCCACTGGGTCTCCCTGTCACTTTGTGTCAGACTTGAAGACCAAGTCCAAAATCACTGCATTGTGCCAGTCCACTGATGAAAAACTGGCATATGCAGCAAGCTTTGTTGACACACTTTTTACTATTTCAGCATATGTAAATCTTTACTTCTCAAATACTGTGCTTTTTATCATCATCTTATTAGTTTGTGTATTTTAGCTCCACAAAACACTACCCACTGCCTAAATTCTAGAAATGTACAGACGATGACTTGCATTTTTAAAACAATGGACAGGTAACTGTTGAGATGCTATATGCATAATCATTCACCATGTACGATAGTTGGTGTCATTCAGCATGTTGAGGGACACACTGAGCGTTTTAGGTTTTTAAATCCTGGTGCAGGTTGTAGCTACACATAAATGTCACCCAAATGTCACACCTTTTTATGTAATGCAGCCTCACCTTTACAAACTCACTCTGCCTCAATGTCTAGTAAAAGGTATCAACACCTCCCAGTCTGTTTTAAGCAGAAAAAAATAACCTTTTGTAAGTGTTTTCTTTTTTACAAACCAACCAAAATGCCTGCCCACAAAATCGTATGTATCTGTTGCAGAGCACAGTAGCCCATTAAGTCAATACTAGCGCAGGTAAACATTTTAGACAATCAAAAAGCAAACACAAATGAGAAACACAATCAATGGCTCTTAGCTCCTAGAAACCTGATCTTGCACCTGGACTACCTCAAAGAAGCCAAGCACCTTCATAAAACAGCTAAAGGAGACAGTGTCCCTTTAAGAGATAACTCTGAGAGCAGAAAGGAAAGCAGGAGTGAAGGAGGTGTGTATGTGTCCCATGTCAAAGTGACAGACACTTGGGAGACGCAGACACAGGAGAGAAAGATAAGGCAAAGAGAGCGAAAGACAGAGAGACACAACATTGCATTAGGCTCTAAGAGCTATTCCTCGCTTGCTAAAGGCTAATGCAATTGCCACAATAAGAGTGTCTCAGCGGAGGCTGTAAAAGTCGGGAGGGAGTGAAAGAGGAGAGGGAGAGGCAGGAGGAGGGAGCAGGCTGGCAGACCTGCCTCCACACACTCATATGGACAGAGGATCTCATGGGACCACTGTTCAAGTCTCTGTGTGTCTCTACTGTTACTGCTGCTCAGAGCGGAGCCCAGACTTTCACTGATTTATCTGTTTTACTCAAGGAGAGAGAGAGAAAGTCTGGAGCAGAGAGCAGCAGACAGGAGCAGTTACCACCAGCTGTCGGGAGTGTTTCCTCCACATGTGACCTCTGTGGCTCTTCTCTGGTCACTCTGGTCCAGGGACTTGGACCTGCCCGGAGCGATAGAGGAGACCCAGGAGAGTCCCGGAGGATTGCCCTGTTGCTGACTCTTGGATCTGAAATGGCACAGTCCAGAGTGAGTACAGTGAGTGACAGTGAGTGAGCTTTGTCCTTTTGAAGGGTCAACTCTTCCACCCTATCCTCAGTTCAACTCTGAGGTGACTCACATTTACCAGCAGTCTACACCGGACCAGAGCATGGTAGGTGGCTGATTTTCTTTCTGCATGTAATTAGTTCTTTTAGATGTATTTCCTACATTCTTTTCAGGATTCGTCAGTTTGTCTGTGAGTTGCTTCATGACAAGACTGCAATCAGCAACATTTTCACTATAGAAAAAGCTGAGTTTTACAATCACTTTTTGTGGGGTCTCACATGGCTTGTTCAGTTATGTTTTTTAATAAAAAAGTAATTTTACTGTTTAGTTTAGCTACAGTTTAGTGTAATGTATATTAATTTCACGTTGATAAAAACTTCATAAAAGTTGAATAAAGTAATTTGATTCAGATAAGACTGGACCCAGCACTAGACTGTTTTTCTCACACACCTGCATGGCTTGTGGCTGCTGGAGCAGCACTTTCACTCTGCAAACTCATGACTGTGGGGCTTTTGCTGAAAGCCATAATCTTACCACAGCTTGGAAACAGAGTTGATAAACTAACCTCAAAGTCAAGTGCAACAGACATTTTTGGCCAAATAGTTTAAATATTTGAGCAGACTCCAAGGCTTTATCTGCGTCTGCTCAATCAGTGAGCTGTTCCCATGTGCAGGAGCAAAGTTAACACCAGGGCAGGGAAGTGCTGAGACACATTTTATTGAGTAATTTAATGTTGAATTGATGGAAACTAGTGCCACCACACTGGTTCCAAAAAGCATAAAACATTTTTTGCATACTGGTCAACTCTGTAAAGCACTATAACACTTGCCTTTAAGATTGGATGAATGAATGTTCGTCTGTCGAGTCAAATGACAAATATTTGTATGCCTCTTCTGTCCACTCTATTCATGTGAAGGCCATTGCCAACACCCAGTAAAACCTCAGTGAGTGGATGAGACGAACTTGATCAACTTTATTCTGTAATGCTGAATGATTGTATAAAGGCCACGCTGGGCTCATGGAAACTGTGCTGCAGATGCTTACATGGGCGTTGTCCCGGGAACAATGCACAGATGTTTGTTATTTGGGTTTGGCTGCTATTTGCCTTGTCACCGATAGACTTTGTGCCTGGTGTGTCTGAGCACATGTCTCGATGAGTGCATGCCTCAGCGATGACTGTGCTCCCATTCTTGTGCTGCACCTGTACTAGACTTCACACATGCTCCTATCAAGAGACGACTGTGGGATTTAGACCAAGGGCTGGCTCAACTATTTGAATATACAGCATAGAAAATATATGGTTTAGTCCTGGTTTACTGACTGTACACCTCTCTCTGGTATAGTCCTAGTCAAATCTGGTTAAGGGTTGATTTCGACCTGCAGTAGTCCTAGTATAGACCAATAGTTTCTGTATTGCTGTATTGATTCTGCTTTACATCCCACCCTCTGGTTCAGTTCTAGTTTATTAATGTTACTTATTGTAATTTTTTATCTATTGTAACGTATTCATTCATTTATTCTGGAAATGTTTAAGCACACCCTCATCATGTACATTGTTCTTCCTCCTTTACTGTAACACAGTTTGGTTCAACTTGTGTTGTTTTTAAATGTGCTATACAAATAGAAAGGCTTGGTTTGGCTTAGTTCTGCTAGAGTTTGAGAAATAGGTCTATAACGCCTCTGGCCCTATCCCACGAATCATACTGTATTTGCTGGTTACGCTCCGATCCGCAGGGTCTAAGTGCATGGGACAGCCTGGTTTCCCTGAGCTCTTTCAGGCCAGCCACAGAGAATTTCTGTCTGAGCAAGTCCAAGCCATAGTAGCCTTGAACCAAATGAAGGCGTCTTTGATACCCTTCCATTGATGCATATTTACTTTTTTACGACCAACCAAGTAGTAAACAGCTTGCCTCGTTGGCGCTGGTGCAAACCCCTAAATACAGACTTGTTCACACGTAATATATAACGCACACACAAGCACACAGTCGAAGCACAAATGTCTCCATATTACTTAAAACAAATTAACAACAAAAATAAAAAATATATTGAATCAAAAATCACCTCAACAATATATGACAATGCCATGTTTCCCAGTCACTCATTTAATTTCATAATCAAGTTTGCTGAGCTATGCATGGCTGTGTTTTTTTTCATTCTTGAAGCTGCAGTAGCCTCCAATTGAAGCCATGTGTGGTGGAAAAACAGGCCTTAGTTTGTGAAGATATTGCATGCTTGGAGTGGGAGGGAGCCAGTCGGTTGCAGAGGTCACGATCCGAACACGCCAACTCCTTGCCGCCTTCTCACATGCCAGGCTGACGGAATCTCCAACACACTCCCTATGTCCCTCCTTAACCTCCATCAAATTTGTTGTCTATTTTATTTTATTTATTTTTTTTGCTTTTATAGCACTTTTTTCAATTAAAAACAACGGTTGCAGACTTGGACACAAAATCAGTGCAATAGTAGCATGTTTGAATCTTGAAATCATGTTAAAATAGTTTAGTGGTAACCCTCTTAACTCTTACTCTAACCTTTCATAATCTCTAAGTGTATTTTTCAGTGTTCTCTGGAACTCTGTGGAGCAGGTCCTCACCTTACAAGTGTCTACACCAGAAAATAAAGAAACAGCTCTGAAAATGCTAAACCACAGATTACACTATTCACTGTAGAAATCTGCAATTTATGTTAACTGTGTAGTATGTAGGCTAAATGGAAAACAATCAAAAATGCTAACTAAGACATACTATGACAATTATGACATACACAACCTTTTTTAAAATATGGTTATTAAAATTAGTCTTCTAGAGTCTTCTAAGCCTTAGCTGCTTTAAAGTCTATTGAACTTATGTATGTTGTCCATATGTCATCCCCAGTCCTCTGAACCCATCTGTCCACTGCTGTTAGAACACATTTTCACATAAATGTTTGATTTTATCTGTTGCCTATTTTTATCCTGTTTGTGTCACTTAAGCCTCCCTTTGTTCTCCGGAGAGCCCTTCCCTTCTAGTAAAGTTATCAGCCTAGCCACAGCTATTAGCTAATATAGCTGTGATAGCGCCTGCCATCAGATTGAGAGATAGCCGATGCCAGGCTTTAATGCAGCTGTGCCATTTCCTCTCATGCATTATAATCGATCATGTTCCTGTCAGAGCAGCTGTGTGGAGCTTTTTATTCATTTCTGTGTTGTTTTTGTAAAAAACATAAATCGACATAAAAACGTTTACACTCCCTGCATGGCCACTTTTATAGGAAGGATCTTGAGCTCATCTCACACAAATCTGTGTCAAAAATAAAGCTTGAGAATTTTTATTTTTTATTTTTGAGATTTTGGACAATTGTCAGTATTTCAGAAATGGCTGATCTACTGTATTTTTATTTATTTATTTTTTTTTTTACAGAGAATGGTTATGAAGATCCAGTGAGTGGTGGTTCTGGAGGCAAAAAGTATTTGATGAGACAAGCTTGATATTGTTGAAAGGCAAAATATCCTCATTAAATCTAAGTCTATGTCAGATTTCTGAATACACAAGATGACAAAAAAGTAGCTCTACCTAATAAAGTGGCCAAAAATGTATAGTCCCAATCTCTAGAAAAAAAAAAGATTGATTTTCACTTGAAATTACACCCTAAGTGGCATTAACGCTATGCAAAGTGGATTATCGTTAATGGAACATGTGAAAAGCTCTTGGTTAGTAGCTCTTAGCATCTCCCCCTCATCAGTCACATGTGAGTCCGGTTTATCAAGCCTGATCTAATGAGCCTAATAATGGAAGCAAGACTCTACACGCTCTGCTAAGGACTTTTTAATGCTCGCGGGCTCCTTGTTACCTACAGTCGTGTTATTGGCTGAGACTGTTTTGTGTCTCCGATTACCTTGATAACTGAGTTCAATGTAATAATACTCAGCATCTGGACAGTATCAGTGATGGTCGATGTTGCGTGTGTCTGGTCTGATACAAAATGAATGGTGTCGGCCTTAAATATACAAATAGTTAAAGTGACTGTGGTGTGAGGGGCACATCCACTTTTTTGGTAGACCTTATATCTTATAAAGTTGCCCTTTAAACAATGCTGTAGTCAACCTGCTTCAAGGCTGTTCAGAGATTGTCTTCACAAGGCATGAACAAGGCATTTCCTTAGTTATTTGTTCATTTTTTACCCCATTAATTTTGTGTAAAATTCTCAGACTACTCTATCGAACATTCATAGTCACATAAAATCCCCTTTTACTTCTTGTCCGATGAGCAAATAGTCATTGGAAAAACCAAGTGGTTGTATCTAATAATATGGCCACTGGCCAGCATACATTCAGTCCACAAAATACCATTGATTGTTCCAGTAGCTGCTGGAGTATGTTGATGGGGATTATCAAAAGTAAACTAATAAATATTCTATTAACTATTTTCTAAGTACAATTGGCCAACGTTATCAAACTGTTATAAATACCTGACCTACTGTTAGCTGTGAAAATTTGTATCAAGAGATAAGGTTTTTTGCTTTAAGGCTTTCATTAATAGTCCCCTCAAATTTCAACCAGACTTTATGTGTGTGAAAACATGCTATCCATTATTAACATAACTTTTTCTAATGCCAGTTGCTTCTCACACACTCCTACCCTTCTTGTCCCACCTTCTCATTTCTTGGTATGTGCATTTAGTGAGAGCATAGTGACAAAACCCCAGTGGCACCCATGTGTAAGTGTCGTCACAGCCAGCTTCAGATGCGGATCTCAGGCTGTGTGTATCAGAACATCTCCCTGGTAAACACGGCCAACCACATGAATGACAAATTACTTTTCAACAAACAGTGTGGTAGTTGTCACCCCAGAGAGAAAACCCAGGGAAAAATCTGGCATCGCAAAGCCGGGAACATTTTGTATTTGTGTGTGCAGGTGTTTTAGGGTGGTTATAATGTCATTTGCTCCCCATTTGGACTTATCCTGCCTTTTGCCTGACTAGCAGTATCTCCGGGCTGTGAATGAGGTCATGCTGTACAGCTCAGAGTGCAGACATGGCACTTTCTAAATGTGTGTTCACACCTTGAGCCTCATTTTGTCCCACTAGATGTGACATTATGAAATTACAAAGCACAATTAACTTTATACATATTTTTTAAGAAACCCAGCCCTGTTATGCTAACTCAACTTTTCTGTGCTGCACCATGTTGTAATAATGCTTCTTTCTAAAGAAAAAAAAAAAAAAAGAAAACACAGTTTTAGCCTACTTTGTTTCGTTCAGACATGTTTCACCAATCTTATATGCTGAGGGACTGATCTTCTAAAGAGCTGAAAATACTGCTTTGCATGTAGCTATGTTGATGGATGAGGAAATCCCTCTCAAAAAAGTGCTACAGTTGTGTTGCTAAGTCATAAGAGGGCCTCAAAGCTAAATGACCCCTTTAAAAATAAACACTGCCATATCAGAATATCCAAAGTGTGCCCGTACTTATGTAGAAATGCATTTTAATATATATTCAATAAAAATTTCAATATCAATATAATTTTAATGTTTTAATTTGATAAAACTCTCCACGCTTGCTCTCAGATGTAGCCTTAGGGCTCTGCCACACAGGAGTTTTTCCTAATCTTAAGTCGAAATCTTCTTGTGTCAAAATGTCTTAATGTAAATGTACTAAATTTCCCTGACAAAAAAATGTTGCTTTGTATTTTGGTGTTGATGTATTTACCTCAGTATAATGTATCATAAAGCTACTCCAAGACATGATATAACTAATTATATTCATTCCCATCACATCCACTCCTCACTCCTTTAGGCTTCACTATAATTCATCCTGCTTGCCAAATCAATGTCACATCCTTAACTTAAGAGTATAAAGCCAGATATTAGTGATGTCTGGAACCATGCTCTCACAGCCCACAAGCAAACATTGACTCATTGAAGGCCACTCCCTGCTTGTTCAGTTGCACTCTTACCCCTTTTCTTTGTTTCAACCATCTAGCTCACACATGCAAATGAACACACACAAAGACAAACACACACACACAGACACACAAATGCAAACCTTCATCCATCTTTCCAACTGCTCAGTGAAGCACAACACGGCTCCACATCTCACGACCTAGACACAGAGATATTTATTCATGATTCCTGCACGGGGCGGGGGTGCACTGTTAAATTTGACAGGACAGACGTACAGTGTTGCCCTGCCTGGTTATGTATACTGCACTTCTGTGCATAAATACTTGGAAGGACTTTATAAAACCATGCACACATGCCCGCAGCGCACTCTCAGCACGTAATGTTTTATGAACATGCAAGTGAGGACGGGTTGGAGAGCAGCAGCTTCAAAAACACAAGTCTTAGGGAATATTTTTGTAATTATCACAATTATAATGGGTTCATCTATATTTTGGCCTCTACATTGTTCCAGTACTTATTAATTATTTGATTTATTAGCTAGCATTTTTAAATTGTGACATACTTCTGTATAAATATTCTAAATAACAGTATTAACAGCATCTCAGTTATCCAGATTACTCATCTACTCAATTTCTTTCACTTTCACAATACATTTCAGTTTGATTTGTATGCCTCAGAGGGCTTTACGAAAGAGATGTATATGAACACTTCAATGAGCCAAGTAGAGTAATACTGAATTTGTTATACATACTGTATAACCTAATTTAAATTATATGTGAAAAATTATAACCTCTAATCTCCTTGAAAGCATTTTAGGATGCACCAGTGATGTACAATAAAACTCCTTCTAAACAATCCTGTCATTATTCCCGGATCACTGGGATGGGCCTGGAAATTTTCCCTGAACAAAAACATCAACAAAATAACAAAAGATAATCACAGACAGTGACGGTCTCAGGCTCGGAAACTGAGGAAGCTGTAAAAAAAGAGTTTAAGTGGTGTGTCTCCTCAACAGTGTCCAAGCTCAAACAATGCTGTCTCACCAGAGAAAAGTAAACTAATGTATCCATCCAAATTGATACAGTACAGTAGGAAGTATTCCCTGAAAATTTTTTTCTAAAGTGGGGTCTGGTCCCTGGTGGCATGTGTTTTGTTGGTAGTGTGATAGACAAACTTTGCTTATGTAAATTTGTTAACAATGAGGTCTGTGCTTGCATGTGTGGCTTTTTAATAGTATGTCTGATGTTCCTGATTGATTTACTTTATTATATTTGCAATAATGTATTCTGTATGTGTGCTTTTCCCCCAGCTCACAAGTGCACAGTCCACACCTGCGTCGAAATGGAGCATCTGGAGCCCAGGAGGAAGAGGAGAAGGAAGAGGCCAGCTGAGGGCACTGAAGGACAGAGCGGACATACGCTGTGGCGGGGAGGGTTCCTGGCACCGTGATTTGATGCAAAAACACAAACAAAAATCACATTGCCAGGGATTTCCACTCCTTCACAGCTCGACAGGTGAAGCCAAACTCAAGTGCATTGTGCAATATCCACTTTAGCTCTTGCTTGCCTTGTCTTGAAGTTACTATGGATATATAAATAGAGTATACATTTTACCTGGGGGAATTAGTCAGGCAGAAGGATTAGCTTAAAGGGGACATATTGCGCTAATTTGACTAGCCTAAATGAACTTCATTATATAATATTTTCATATCAAGACTTGAGTTGTTAAGTGAGCCTGGGGCAACGACCTTCTCAGCAGCTGAAAACACAGGCAGATAGGTGAAGGAACCCCACACTGCTACTATAATTTCAGTTTGCATCAGCTGTAGAACTGAAGTATGTAAGGCCAACAGGAGGGAAACAGGGTCATAGATGGACATGAATTTGAGGAGCAATGAGGAGACATTCAAAAAGCTTGTAAAATGTAATATGCCTCCTTTGAGATTTCAGGAAAAAAATGTGAACACAAGGATTCTCCATTAGCAGCAATATCATCATTTTAAAACTGAAGTGCCCACACCAAAAGCACAGCAGTCTCAGCAAAGGTTACAGTTGAGCAGTTACGTAAAGGTCCACGGGATGCTCTCTTCTCTCAAAAGCCAGCCACCTACTTGCTAAAGGCACAGAGCTTAGCTAATTGGTGAGCATTGATCCCTGCTATGTGTTGTTCACAGTGGCTAAGTTCAGTGCCTGAGGTGAACCAGTTGATTTGATGGAGGGAGATTGGTTCCAGTAAATGGAAAGAACTTGGATATGAAGAAAGAAGGCAAATACAGATTATTTTGGAAAGAAAAGAAGCCGTGATGCAAAATGTAAGAACTTTGAATCGCTTTCTGTGGACCAAACTAGTCACATTTGTGAAATAAGGTCCAGGCTGTACCTTTTTATTGTTTTCCCCAAAGCAATAACTGTCTTATCTCAAACACCACATGCATCTGGCAAGCATCATCTTGCATACCAAATCTGAAAGCGTTTTCCCTGACTCAAATTGACCTGAGTTTAATGTGGACTTAAAAATGCCACAGGTTCTAGTGTGATTTTTGGAATGTGGTGCTAAATGTCAGAGGCGTCCAGACATGCCAAGTTCACAAAAGTCCAATAGTATTTACCTGGTGCTACTGCCGCGGTCGGTGCCACAAAACAAAATCAACCTGTGCTAAAACTAAATGATAGTGGCCTGATAGTGACAATAGTGACACCTTGTTGACAGGCTCACTCAAACTAGTTTAAAACATATGGGTGAATTTAACTGAGCTATTGTCCTTTAAGTGTGGGAACCAAGTCTCACTTGTAGCCCAAGCCAATAACCCATTTGCAGTATTTAGTTTGTGTTACCTATGTGTTAAAACATGGTTCATCCATGGACAATCCAAAACACATATGCCTATACAACTGTATAAAAAAGAAAATGATGACCATGATGTATGCTTGTGAAATGTATTATTTTGCATGAGAAGCCTGTACCTCTTGGAATGGGAAGTGCATTTGGGGTCAGCTGTTTTGTGTCTTTATGTTGAACTTCATGGGACTACAGGTGTCAAAGTAAGTTTTTATGTCTTTCCAAGGATATCTGGACCAGACTTATCTCTCGTTTTCCTCTAATCTAAAGTCGAAGCAGGCATTTTGTCTTGGTAGCTGTGGACATTGCCTGGATGTCATTTGGAAGATTTATCCATAGGTAGTGCACATCTTGTTGAATCTTTATCTATGCCCCCACATTGCTCTCTCACAAAGGCTCTTCCACCACACAGTGGTGTGACACGGGGCTTGTCCCTCCTGTGCCTACTGAACTGGTATCAGTGTATTACCTGAAGACTGGCTCAGTTCAGCAGGAACAGGAGTGGAGCCCACAGCTCTCCTGACTCCAGCAAGAGCAGGACACAGCTACATTCATCACTTCTATTGTTCTCATTTGGTCAGAGCTGCTGCAAAGAGGAGCCTTCTGCTGATAAAAATGAACCTGAAACCTACAACTGTCACAAAACTCTACATAGTTTATGTGTGGTAATTCACTGTAAGTCTCAGAGCAGTCAGTTTCTCCACTACAGAGCCAACAGTATGAATGTTTCATAAGAACACTTAGCATTTTGTTCTGTATATGGAGGCCCTGGTGTCCTGAGCTGTAGTGTGTACTGTTACATAGTGATGCATCTTGTTGTTATGCTCAGCCTTCATGTTTATTTCAGTGTCTTCTTCTTGACAAGGCTCAAACCCTCTTTATGCATACATGCAGTCTTTCAGAGGCCAGGCAGCAGCTCTCTGTACGGTCATTCCAGTAAAAGGCCTGCTGTGTCTGTGTAATTGATGTCAAGCAGTAGTTACCATTGGCATTCTTTGGGAATGTAAGCATGTGCATAATTTACATTGTCTCTGCCTCATAAACTAGTGGCTCATCTCTGTTTTGTCATGACTGGTAATACTGCCTAACTACTAAATAAGACACAAAAACAATTCTGTTCTTGTGCATAAATGTTGAGCTGAACTAAGCTGAGAAGCAGTTCATAGTGACTGGGGGGCTATAGTCAGTGCAGGGCTGAAATATGAATTGCAGCGGTACTTTATCTGAGTGTGAAAGACAATGATGCATGAAATGTATTTTTCTAAATGTCAGTACGTTTAAAACTGCTTTAAATCATTCAAACAAAGATAGATTTTGCTTCATAGAATTACAGTGAGTAGTATTAATCTTCAAAATGTATATGCCAAACAGTTACAGGTACACAAATAAAACCAATGTAATGACATTTAATATGACCTTGTTTGTTTGGATTATCACTGATGGATAAAGTGAACAGGAATGTACATATAAGGTAATGTAATTTGGAGGGGATTAGGGATTGTTATGTCAGTATTATGTTTGACAGTCTAATTACAAATAATTATCAACAAAAAACAGATTAAACATAATTGAAATACATAGTAGATTTCCAAGACATTTATCACAACAGTGGAATTGATGTCCATTTTTGATTTGCTTGTTTTACTTGTTTGTTTTGTTGTTTTTTTTCTTGTTGTAAAATCTCAGTTATAAGCGTACATTTGAGTCACGGTTTCAGCTGTACTTCTTCCTGTAAAGGTCGAGGGATTAACTGTATGTTTCTGTTCCACTTGTCGTGCCCAGATGCGAGCTGCTTGTTGAAATCAAATACATGACAACACAAATTCAGCAATCCTCACGAAAACACAGTCCCGGACAGAGACAGCTGCACAGACCAAAGAGCAGCAGATCTCTTTTTAGTCTCCATGCCGATGTCAGTCTGTCTTTCATCTGCGGACCTCAAAGACAGACCAGATTTCATGATGTGGCTGCTTTATTGAGCCTGATGTGCTTTTGTTACTGCCTTTGCCGTTCAATCAAGACCTGCGGTGGTTCTGGCCTATGGCTCTGAGCTCGGCTGCGTAATTTGGTTGAGAGCTGAGCGGGAACATCTGTTGAACAAAGCTCCTTCTGCTCCCAAGAAAAAAATGTGGAGGCCATGCAGCAGTGGGACATGTAGAAGCTCCCAAATAATGAGGTCCAAGATTCAATGTGTAAATACAGTACGCTTTAGTGATTTTATATTATTTATATAATATATATACTATATATATTATATTATTTAAGACACATTTTCTGGCCTTTTGGCTTTCTTTGACAGGACAGAAGATTGACAGATTTTTGTTTTTAGTGTAAAGGTTACAAATGGGAAAGGAACAAATAATTAGTTTTGGCATGGCTTACCACTGTGATTGCAATGGCCTTGGGGTCTGTGTTCTCTGAGTGCTTTTAGTTTCAGTCTTCTTTTGTTTTTGTGGCTAAGTCTACTATATCTGACATGCTTAGTATTTGAAGCACTGCTCCCAGGTGCGGCCGGCAACAGCTTTTACAAAAACATTGTCTTGCGTATACATCAGGCTCTTGTGCAGTGAGTTGGTCATAATGTTGAGTCAAAGACATCTCTAGATGACTAATATCTGACATGGGACTATAGAATTTTAAGAATATAAGACACAAAACACACAAAAGTGGGCACATGGTTTTTATTGTCTGTGTTGCATGATGCAAGAATGAATATGATGAACATGGACAGTGGCAGCCGCACACACAAAAACATAAAAATACATTAAGAGTTGTGTTGTAGCAGTCAGTGTGTGTGATGGGGATTCCAAATAATTCAGAAAATCTGGATATTGCTTGTTCCAGGTTTGGTGCAGTTCTAGTCCTAGACTGTGACACAAAAAAGTTTAGTTGCTGAAAAATAATAAAATAGATAAAGATTACTTAGCCTTATTGATAGAAGTTATATTTTTTTTAGAATCAAGATGACATCTGCAATGAACATTATGGTGATGTGTTGAATTGTTGGTATGTATTGTCATGCTACAGGTGCACAAAAACAGAACAAGATGTCCCAGGTTCTTTACTTTTATGATTTTCCATTGCCATGTGATCTGTCTGTGCATGACCACGACAGCATGACAAGAATGATAATCTGTCTCCCTCGATACAATGCCACTTGTCTGAGTCAATATGCTCCGTTTCGTTTTCAGACATTTGCTGATCTCTCACTTCTGTATCTACTAATGCACTTTTACATATGATCTTACTATAGCTGTGCTTTTGACAACACTACTGTTTCCATGTAGACGTTATTTCACTTTTGTTATGTTTAGTAATTCTCAATAAAAAGAAAGTAACAATAAAATGTGCTGTCAATATTTTTGTACACATACATACATAAATGCCAGTTTTTTATGACCATGGGTGAGTATATTTCTCTAATGGTCAACCCTGTTACAACTGTTTTGCATAACTAAGACAAAGAGACTGAGAAGCCCACTTGTGAAGCAAATAAAGCATGCATCTGGATTTATGCACACTCCCTGTTAACAGTTCAGTGCAAAAGGTAAAACCAGACTGAATGAGTAATGCTAATATAGAGCATACAAGGGTTTAATAAATGAATGGTGTAGGAACATGTGTTCTATTATTTACAAGGCTGCACTGAGAAGAAGCCTTTGAACGTCTAGTAAACTTAATGTGGTTAGTGAGGTATTTCTGTTTAAGAGAGAATATGTAATTACTCTGAAGCACAGAACCACAGCACGTCACTGAGGGTGAACTGACCTTCATTAGATGTCACTTATCACAGATCTTTAAGAAATGCAAATGTTTGCCCTGTTATGCATCAATAATAGGAGAAGAGGTAGAGTTCATCCAGAAGTTGTACTTGTTCAATAGTGATTAGAGATGTTGTCAGTTGTGTGACTTGAGGCAGCACTGGTGAACAGCAGGTGGAGGTAACGTATCCTCTGCCTTTCCCTCTATCCTCAAACAGTACATCATTAGCTGTCTGCTGCACACCTGCAGGCAAAGCCAGTGCAGTAATTACTGAGGGCATAGCCACGTCTGCACGCAACCATCATTAACCCATTGCAGCTCATTTAGACCGGCACACGACCTGTTGTTGTAACAGCAGCTCTGCCTGCTGATCAGCTCCTGACATGTCAAATATAATGCAACAAATGTCTGTGAGTGTTGAGCTAATAAAGCTTGGAATTTGCTGTTGCTTTTTCTTTAGGACTCAGCACTGGAGCAGGGCCAGGACAGAGGCTTATCCCGCTCTTAACTGTAAAGATGCAGGAATTCACAAGTCTAACGCCGATGCAAACACAACCAGTGACGACTTGTTTGGTCTGTTCAGCCACAAAAAAACAGGAAAAGATTTTAGAGATAAACTTATAATTTCTTTTTTTAAGAAAACCTTGTAAATGGTTGCACAGGTTGGATTTTGAGTGTTTAATATGTTTTCATGTTCAATGGGACATACTTAAGTCCATATGCAACATATATTTTTGGGCCCATCATACTGCACTGCAGAAGGCACAAAGTTGAGGAGTGTGTTGTTAATTATAAACTTGTGAGTGTGATATTAGACCACAATTTAATCTACAAGCATTATTCTAAAATGCAGTGGTGGTTGGTTAAGGTTGTAATTCAAGAAAATGAAAGACCTGCCATTAAAAAGCAATATAAGATTCTTTCTGTTTGGTATGTTCGACAAAGAAAATAAAGCTTCATAAAGTATTTTTTTATCCTCAGTTAAAAAATGATGGACAAAAGGCAAAGAATGATGCAAAAGCATGATTCATAGACAGGTATGGGCCTGAGGCAAAGCAGTGTACAAATATATGTTTAAGGCATCATTAGTGGCTGTATCTCTGACACACACACACACAAACACACACACACAGACTGGAGCTGCTGTTTGGGTGGTCGGCTGTTCAAGGCTTTACTGTAACACCTCATTGACAGCTCGAAAGTAATGCATTAATTAAAAAATAATTACACATTATATGTGTGTCCTGTTTTTAACTACCATTTTTGCCACTCTCCTGCACTGTACTACAGATATTTTGTCCCAATTGGC
>JAVQKG010062098.1:0-17795 GCA_036025885.1 Hypseleotris bucephala
ACTCAAGACTAAGACCAGTCTCAGCCACTACAACACTAGCTACAGAGTGATATCATCCATTTAGAATTATAGCCTAAGGTTCTATCTGCAATCTGACTAGTTTTAGGTAAATACACTTAAAAAATTCAAGGCTTCATATTCCAGATAGGCTAGAATTTGTATTTTCTTACTAATAAAAAGCTCAAAATGAATAAAACTCTAAAACAATTGTAATTTTAACGATTAGGTATCTAATATGAATATGTAAATAAGTCAATTTTGCCAAAAATATCCAATAGAACCTTATAATTCAACAGAGACGTTTATATTATATTTGTTTATACGTTTTACTGCGTTTGTTTAATGCAGGTTTTTACCGCACTTAAGCACGTATAAAACAACAGAAAACGTGTTATTGAAATCAATTTAGTACAATGCAGTCTTCCTAGTGCGCTTCTATTTCAATGCACAGTAAAAAGGCTCTTAGGATATACAGTATGCTTGATAAACATTATGTAGCCTACGTGATTTGTATTTTCTATTTTGCTTTTAATGAATCACGTAAATTTCATCCAAATACATTCAGTAGTTTTGATGTAAAGTTGCTCAAATCAAACTTTTAGCCATTTAGATATCCCTTTTAGTGTTGCAACTTTTAAAATTTAAATACGGAAAATTAAGACCTTTGAAAAGGGTCTTGAAAAATCATAAATCAATCAAATGTAGCTACAGAATGTTTCTCTTCATATTTTCATTTTTTATATGTGACTAACTTTATATACTGTAAATAGGCTACAACACTGTAGACCAAACAGTATTGTACTTGAGTGCACCATGTATAGAAAGTACAGCTGGTTATAAAATTAAAATATATTGCCAAAACATGTATAGTTTAAACACAAAATAACCCTAACCCTCAACTCTAACCCTAACTGTTTAGTAGTAAATCTATGTTGCAAATCTTATAATAAAGTCTTAAAGAGTCTTAAAAAAAAAGCAATTGAAATTCACTGAAATCCCTGCATATACCCGGAAATACGAATCAAACATTGTCTATCCCTCCAAGAAAATTCATCCAAAGTAGCAGTGCATTGTCTCCAAAGTATTTACAGAAAAAGCGCCAAAGTCAAAGCTCTATTTAGCATTCCATATTTTAATACCCGCTCCTCCGGGAAGCTTCTAACCAGCGGCGGCTCACAGTTGGTCACAGTAGGCTCTAAGTCCACTGTTGTTTGAAGGACACGCTGCACGCTGAACTAATGCTTGTCTAAGTGTGACCTGCTAGCTGTGAGTGGACATCTCTCTTGTTGTGCCCAGGTGGATAAAAATGGAGCAGGGGATGTCAGGGTGAATCATTTTTACAAACACCAGATGAATTGTGAAAGTGCAGACAATACAGTAATGATAGATAAAGGCCACTGAGGTAGAAACAATAACAGCCATACAGTGTTCACCTTTAGCGTGATGGGCTAGCTTACAATTTATTGGTTTGGCTAGTAGTAGAGGTTTTTAGAGGGAATAATGTTGTGCTAATGTTGTGCGTTCTATTGTCATTGGATCTTAAAGGTGTTCAGCTAATGACATAAATATAAACAAATCTAAAACGTTAGCAACTTCATGTAGCAGTTAGCAGTATTAGCAACAATAAGCATTTTAGCATATTTTGTAACCGGAGATGCTAAATATACCATAGCCGCATGTTGACAAATACTGGGTTACTTGCCAATAATGAATAGCTGATATGCAATTAAAAATATATATATGAAACCAGAAATGCCAGACATGACGCTAAAAAGCCATGCATTGTCACACACAGCTTGTTGTTAACAAGGAAGTCACGCTAGCAGAGTTTTGTATAGCCAACAAAATACGTACGCTGTGGCTTATAAACAGCTCGTTATTGGTATGTTTTTTGCTCTAAGTAAGGGACCAGACCCCACTTATGAAAAAAGTAGGCGGAGCTGGTATACCAGGCTAGTTCCGAGTCAGAGTGGCTACAGAAATAACCACCATTAAAGTGTGACTGTGATGTGAATAAATAAAGCAATCAACAACAGTAAGGAGCTATGTAAAACCATTATTATTTTTATGATTTCTGTGTTATAAGTGGTTAAAAGTTAAAAAAGTTGAAAAAAAAAAAAAAAGATATATGAATAATAAGTAATAATAAGAAATGCTTAAAATTGACCATTTTTATGATGTAAGTAATATGTTAGGACAACTGGTCAAAGTGGTAGCCCACAAACTCTAACTTGATGTTGCTGTAGAGGCCAGGGGTACACATCACATTTTTTTAATTTGACTTGTAGAGTAAATAACCTATAGACTATCTCTTGAGGCCCCTAGACTTGATTGTACTAAATAATAAAGTCAGGCATATCCATGTCTGGCCATGTTATCTCAATATTGCTTGTATCTTGGTCAGAAAGACACATTTAAGTTTCCCTGAGATTGTGTCACACAAGGCACAGGAAGTGATGGCCCTTAGAGATTTACTCCAGCTCACTGCCCGAACCTGACCTTTAAGGACAACACAGAATATGGGCCTGATATCACCACAGTATTGTCCAGAGACCAAAAACATACAAAAGCATCCAGAAGTGTGAAAACTGAGCAACCTTTGATAAATATAATGTTTACCTCAAGCAAATGGGAGAAAAAGCAGAGGTGTGTGTGTGTTGTTAAAGGGCACGTATATTATGTAAAATTAGTGTCATTTTATATTCCAAAACAGCCAATTAGTTAGTGGGAAAAACTTGCTTTACCCTCTCAACAACTTGTTATTACTTTGCCTTGTTTGTAATTGTCTCTGTTTTTGCCTGGTTTGCTAATTTGGAGCTTTCTTCAAATGTTGTTGTGTTTACCTGATATAAAAACAAAGAAAATGTGTTTACCTAATACAGAACCATTCATATTATGGGATATATCATGCAAAATTCAACTTATTAGAGCTTTCCTGTATGTTGTTTCATAGTAAAAAACAGACCTGGAGTTGTTTTTTTCCATTCATTTAAGTAATTTTGTTTTTTGGGGCATTTAATTTTTTTTAAGAGCTGAAAAAAAAAATACTGTAAGTGAAGAAACCTCACTGTCTTCTACTTTCCATTGTTTAGCAGCGAAGGGAGTGTGGCCAGAAGGGGGAAACGGGCCTTATGTTTACCTGATATAAAACTAAGAAAAAATGTTTACTAGATATATATTTTGCATAATTTAAAGGTGCCACTCTTATGCTAATTTGTCATTTCGGTGCATACCTCCTATATTGTTTTCTTGTCCAAAACAGACCTAGCTGACACTGCATTCTCTCATTGGGGTAATTCTGTATGCTGATGCACTGCCCTTCTAATGAGCTGAAAAGACTTGATTTTAACATTACAACATAGACGGGTGAAGAAACCAGACCTTGCACTACTTTCTAGTGCTTGTGTTATCAGTACTGAAGAAGGCATGACAGAGGGGGAAAGAGGGCCTTAAAGCTGTCATGCGGTTTTCCAAAATAAGAAATTATTTTAAAATGCTGGGCCAATAGCAGTCAAGTTTGATGACCAGAGGAGGGACTAAGGTAAAATTAGAATTATGACAGATTTTCCTACTTGACATCATAAAACAGGGTCAGATAGTTACAGTACATGTTTAAACCATTAGTGTTTTAAAGGGACATGCACCTAAGTTCAGCTTTTTCAGCAGAGAAAAGGCAGTAGCATGTTTTGATAAATAGTCATTAGCTTGAAAATAATGTATCCCTTGGAGGTTGTTGCTAAATAGAAGCAGTTAGCTAATTGGCCCTGTTTGATTTTTCCTAAGCGTGAACAATCAATTTGTGGATGTCCTGGTGTGCTCTAGGGGGGCACAAATCAACCTTTAGTTTTGCATAATTTATTGACAAAATAAAAACAAGTCAATACCGCATGCCGTTCTTAAAATACAAAAACGGTGACCTTGTTTAGTACTTGAAATTATGCTTTACTCAAATTTGAAGAAAAATATTGTTTCATTGGTTAATATTTTGAGATCATAGGAAAATTGGACATTGTTCTGGGTATACTCCGCCTAAGGCCCAAAGTAGTTGAGGATAGGCTTCAGACAAACTTTACATTGCTTAGTGATTGGAAAAAGTTGCATTAATTTTTAATGAAATGCCAGGGGGGACACATCCTCTAGCTTGAAAAATCATGTTTGGACTCTGGTCTATGGACTTTGAAAATGGTACTCTGCAAATGAATCTTATTTATCTTGAAGCTTTTTCAATTTAATTTAAACTCTTAATGATATTTTCTTTTAGGGATATGTTTCTATGTCTTGGTGCTGTAACACTATCCCTATATGCTGGCACAACCTTACCACTGCCAGTCCAAAAAAGTTTGCATATTAGAGTCCCTTTAACACTGCATTGTGATCCTAGCATTTTAAACCATGTAATAAATAGGCCTTTAACAAATAGTCTTGTTTACCTAGCACACTGCTAAATGTAATGTCAAAATTGTACAGATGAAATGTCAAATTGAAAAACTTAAATCATTTTGGACACTGGTCTATGGAGTTTGAAAATGGAATGGACTGAAGATTTTTAAATTTAATTTAAAACTCTTAATAATATTTTCTTTTAGAGATATGTTGCTATGTCAAGGGTTTATATCACACTCCCTTTGCAAGCTACACCAGCTTCACTACAGCCAATGCAAACAAGTTAGCATATTAGGGTGCTTTCACACCAGATAGTCCGGTGGTCTCAGTACGATTGGGGACCAAATTTGCAACATTGTTGCAACTTTCAGCTGGTGCGGTTCGCATTCACACTGTACTTTTTGCAAGTGGACTAAAAGGTAAAAACAAAGCCCCACATGGGATGCAGGCATTGGATAGAAATAACAGGGGCGGGACAGAGCACAGATGTAAATAATTTACTTCTTATCAAGTTATGTGCGTTATTATTACAGATACACACCTGTTACACACATGACAGCTCCAGCCCTCGCCGCAGTATAACATGTATCTCCTATTACTGCATTAAGGAGTTATCCTCAGAGTTTGACCGTGGCTCATATGATGGCGAGGAGTGTTGGTGTTACCGGTGTTATGCCACAAATCGTCCGCCCGCCAGAAATGGTCCCTCCCAACACGGACGTATTTTAAATCAGATTTCTCCCTCTTCGTTATAGAAATAATATGATAAAATAAGGACATGGCTTCTTTCTCTCACGTCTTGGCTAGTAGATAAGCTATTTCACACGTTAATTCATGATTAAGTTGCTATAATGTCTGCTAAAACAGTGTATGTGGACAATATTGATCAAACTAATAAATAACACCCAGAAATTACCAGCATACTTTGCATAAATGCATGTTACTCGTGTCAGAAAGAATCCATGTCATTATTTTGTACTATTATTTCAAAAACGTGAGGAGATAAGATAACTGCTTTAAACTACTACCGTACTCGCACGGGGGACACTTTCAGGTAGGAGGCAATTTGTGACATAACACCGCCGTAACTTTTTATTCCCCTAAAAACGCAATTTGGTCAGTCTTATTCGTATTTTTAGTAAATATATTTAGCGAACTATGTAGTTTGTCATGTTAAGATCATTTCTTGAGCAAATACAATGGTTTTATGTGTGATGAGAACTTCCCTGCATACGCTGAGGTATTTTTCCACGGTTACGGCAGCTTGTTCACCCAAAAAGGCGTATATTTTCTGGAGTTGGTTTGGATCGAGACCGGTTCGCATCCACACCAAAAGCGAACCGTACCAGAGTCCGTTTGGAAGCTTTGGACCGTTTGGTCAGGACCAACGAACCAGACCGAGACCCACTTTTCGAGGTGGTCTCGGTCCGGTTTGTTGGTCCTGACCAAATCTCACTGGTCCGCATTCACACCAGCCCAAACGAACCGTACTAGCAAGCGAACCGTACTTGAGTTCGTTTTAACAAACCAAATGTTGTATAGGTGTGAAAGCACCCTTAGAGTCCCTTTAACACTGCATAATGATCCTAGCATTTTAAACATTGGGATAAATAGGTCTTTTGGAAATAGTCTTGTTTACCTATAGCTGCCATATGTAATGTCAAAATTGTACAGACCAAATGTCAAATTTAAAACTGAATTCATTTTGCAGGCTGTTTACTGCATTACCGGTCCTTTTTTCCAGACTTTTTGCCAGTATGCTCTTGAAAAAATCATTTTGGGGCTTCAAGGATTATACTGTGGGCACATTGTGGTATTGGCAAGACTGTTAACTCGGTGCCAAGGAGAGATGCCAACACAAAGATGGGTTTTGGTCGCAAAAATTCTTTGCCAACTTGGAACGTCAAGAGATCCCAATCAGTGTTAGGGGGGCATAAATTCTAAGTTACTGGAACCATGTTGGCAGGTAAAGAAAATTGTAGTTTGAAAATGTGGAAAGATATTAACTGAGATAGAGATGGATAGGTTGCTAAACGTAGATAGCGACAGTTTTTAGCTAAAGAGACCATGGAATGTAGTAAGCTTATCCAGTGCTAACTTAGAAGAGCAAAGTCAAATAAGTTTAAAATGTCTAGTGATAATCTATTTTCTGAAGGCAAACTGCTCATATGCTAGATAAGTATTGTCTTTCATTATTTTCTGGCCTTTTGAGACATCTGGAGTTGGAATCTTTACCCAGAGATTGCAAAGGCTAGCATTAATTTATTTCCACTGATTAGGTTACTTTGTTCCAACCAGGCCCTAGCCCCTAACCCCAACCCTAATCCTAACCCTTACCTTAACCATAACCCTAACCCTACTTATATTTTGCTTTTTCGACGTCCAATTTAGGGGCATTTGTCCCATAATTTCATTTATTTTAGTGTGCTCTTGATGATGCTTATGGACATAACACAAAAAGTTTTTATGTTTAATGTTTGGCAACCCACTTTTGGATGTCGTGTTTTGTTGCAGATTGTTTTTGCGTTGTATCCTTAGAGAGTGATTTTTTTCAAAATCGCTGTTGTGTTTTCCATCTATGTGAGATCTACGGAGATGGTTGTCCCCAAGAACTTAAATGTGGTGACCTACTTGACCTTATATCCACTTATGAAGAGTGGTGCTGGGTCTGTACTATATATACAGTAAATACTGTATATTAATAGATAGAAGGATGAGGTGGAGGTAGTGCAAAGAGGAGATTCATAGATGTAGTAAAAAAAAGCATATGAAGATAGTTGGTGTGAGAGAAGATGCAGAAGATAGAGTGGAAGGTGGAACCAGATTAGTTTGCTGTGAATACAAAAGCTGACAGTTTTTACTTTGTGGTGGCATAGTGGTGCAGTAGTTAGAACTATTGCCTAACAGCAAGAAGGTCCCGGGTTTTGAATCCCGGCCTTTCTGTGTGGAGTTTGTATGTTGCTCGCCATGGGTTTTCTCTGGGTACATCCAGTTAGGTATACCACAACACACTCCAAAATCCTGACTCAAGATCTACCAAAGAATGTTCCGCTCAGCTCATGTGTGGAGAACAAGCTGCATAAACTCTCGCAACCGCCCATGTAAGTTTTCATATCTCGCAGGGTTTGAATTGGCCTTCAAACTTCAGTGGGATGGATCAAATGCAGAGGACAAATTTCCAAAAAAGTGAAACATTTACCAATCACAATAGTTCCTGATATCTCTCACACACCCTGCTCAGCTAATGTGTTGAGAACAAGCTGCAAGAACTGGGGCTACGAGAAATAATTGCGTGATTTAATTTCCAGCAACCACTCGTGCAAGAAAAAAGTTTTTGCATTTCGCAATGTATGAATTGGCCTTCAAACTTTCAAAACTTCAAACAGCTTTAGTCTCTTACCAACTCAAAAGATTTATATCCACTACATAAATAAGAGTTAAGAAAAATTATTATTATTACATATTGGCAGGCACTACATTGGATTTCTATGATCAGACTTTTCTCTTCTCCCATTGTCTGTGTTGTGATTGAATGTGAAGTAAACTTTAATATTGATTCCATAATAGTGTGGAGACAGCCCTGTGGTTAAGGCATTTGATTGTTCGGCTTAAGGCAGACTATTGGACTCTTAAAAGCATTTTGAACTGCTGTGACCTTAACGTTTACAAGAAAAAGTTAAATTACTGTGGCTGGATGGGGCAAGACATGCTCAAACTTAAAGCTTATTATGTTTCAAATGTTTATAATTTATATCATGCTATTTAACCTGTGAATTAGTATGTATAGCTAAGGTGTAAAACTATGGCGGATGAGTTAGCGGTATTTTTTTCCAAAGACATGCTTGTGAATTGATGAATTAATATAGTTGGTTGTGAATTAATTGGTGAACAGTTGTCTGTGTATGTCTCTGTGTCAGCCTTGCAACTAACTGACCACTGTCCAGCATTAACTCCACCTAAGGCCCAAAGTTATGTAATGGGAGACGAATAAAAAAGTGCAGTGGAAACACGCAGTTAAATTACATTTTGTTTAAAGGGGTCATATTATGCAAAATTTACTTTTTTTTATATCTTTCTACAATGTTATGCTTCCTCTTGAAAAACATCCCCGGAGTGGTTTTCTGTGCCATTCACACATTTTGTAGTAATTTTACAAACACTCACCTCAATTTTTCACACCTCAGATTAGCTAATTTTGTTGTCGCTTCTCCTCTTTCCACAAAACTGCGTATCCGGGTGAAAAAAAAGCATAATACATCCCTTTTAAATTATTAAAGATGTAGTCTGTAACTTTCCTATATTCCCAAAAAGTTCAAAATTAAAATTGGAAAAATGCTTAAAACTGACTATTAGTTATATGATGTAAAGTAGGGTGTCTGTAATGAGTTAAGGCCAGGGGAGGGGCTAAAAGGAAACTCAAATATGATTGGTCAAAGTAGTACCCCACCAACGGTAAATTGATGTTGTTGTAGAGGCCAGGGGAGGGACTAAAGTAAAATAATAAATATGACAGATTACCTACTTTACATCACAGAACAGGGTCAGATAAAGCATTTCTTAAATTTCTAACCTTTTTTTATTTTAGAAAAGTTACAGACTCCACCTTTAAGTGAAATATGATTGAGGAACGTTTTTGTCTCTATATCCAGATCTTTTGGACACCTTGTACTATGTCTGGCCTGGTGAGAACTCTGTTAGCATCAAAATACAACATCTGAAAGAGGCCAGTCACCCATGTCACTATTTAATAAAGGAGGATTAAGAAGATACAATCAGGCATTCTCAACTGTACCCTCTCAATCCCTTATAATGTCAAGTCTCCCAGGCTTGTCACATGTATGTAGACATTTCACCAGAAAACCTAGACATCAATTATTGCAGTATTAGAAAGAAAAGAATGTATTAGAAAAAATATTCCACGTCTGACCCTCTTTTCTGACCCTGATCTGTTGTTGCTGTAGAGCCCAAGGGAGGGACTAAAGTAAAGCTCAACTACTATTGGTCAAAGCGGTATCCCACAGACTCTAAAAGATATTGCTGTAAACACAAGAGGAGGGACTATATTATGACTTGTTTATATCATAGAACAGGGTCAAATAGAATTTATTTAGGACATTTTCTAATTTTGGGAAACCTCCAGACTAGAAACCTCCAAAATATATCACAATTGCCCCAACTATGGCCTATAGTTGATGGACCAGGCTCCAGGCATTTTCCAGAAGATGTAAGAATGTAAGTAAGGTTTTAAAAAATTCTTAAATTAACTATGTTGTTGGATATTACAATTTGACCAGGTTCTGTGTAAAATAGATCATATAGAGGTCTGGGAAGGGACTAAAGTAAAACTCTGCTACTATTGGTCTAAGTGGTAACCCACAAAGTCTGATTTGATGTTGCTCTAGTGGCCAGGGGAGGAACCAAAACAAAATAATCATGACGAAACTTAACATCATAGAATAATTTTTTTTCTACCAATTCTCTATTAAGGAAACTACACCTTTTTCCTGTATTTTGTGC
The DNA here is from genome assembly GCA_036025885.1 of Hypseleotris bucephala. NCBI lineage: Eukaryota > Metazoa > Chordata > Actinopteri > Gobiiformes > Eleotridae > Hypseleotris > Hypseleotris bucephala. The sequence continues at coordinate 9,901 of JAVQKG010062098.1, forward strand.
CTTATTCCATGCAGTGACAGTAAACCCAAGACCAGTGTACCCTCCGTCCCTCAGCTAATGTGTGATAATGGATTTGAGATTCAGATTGCGCTGTAATGATGTTCCGTGCTCTTAATTTGACCAGTGGCGGGCAGCCTGACACTCCGATGACCTGCCCAGATAAATAAATATGTCTTCAACAACCATATGCACCACTGTCCACCTTCAATTAAAGCTTCTATATTATGGTTTTTGGTTTGTCGGTGGCATAGTGGTTAGTTACATGTAGATCTCGCTGGGTGGAGTCTGCATGTCCTCCCTGTGTTACCATGGACTCTCTCCAGGTACTCTAGCCAAAGGTATGTGGACGAATTTGTCACTCTAAATTGTCCCTAATGAGTGAATGTTAGAGTGGATGGTTGTCTGTTTGTGTATGTCTTAGTGTTGGCCCTGTGACTAACTACCAATTGTCCAGGGTGTCCCCCGCCTAAGGCCTATAGTTGCTGGGACACCCCTAACCCTTACTGGTAAAAAATAATGAATGAATATTTAACTTTTCCCCCCATATTCCACTGCCTATTTTGGATATATTTAGGTTACCATTAAACATTTTAAACATTTTTCTAATACAAGCTGTTTTGTGGAGCTCCCAGTTGGACTCAATAGCAAACAGCTAATTAGGGCCTGTCTCTTTAAGAATGGACCAAACCATTTGTCATTTTGGGGGGTTTCCAAAAATAAACTCCAACCACTTTTTTACAAACAAAAAGCTTTGACAGCCGAAAACACATCTTTTCCAATTAGATGTTAAATGGTGGTAAACTAGCAAAGCCACAACAATACCTCCTTGAGTGTGTTTGTTGACAGTGCAGGAGCTGGCAGGAATACTTTCAAGAGAGGAATGGTTTGGTTTTATCTGTTTTTAGCTTGTAGAGTGGACTATAATCAACATATTTATTCAAACAAAATAAATATATCCCCATTTCACCCATTGGTGGTTTAAGCCTGGGTCAGTTTAAATTGTTTTTGTCATTTTGGAAATAGCTCAGATGGAGGCATTTTATCTCGTCTTGGAAGAGTTTTTGCAATGGAATGTATTCTGAAATGGAGAGATGATAATAAATACATTTACTATGCACCATAGACAGTGGCCAGTTAGTCGCAGGGTTGACACAGAGACATGCAAAGACATACAACCAAAGAGGTAACCCACAGGGTCTGATCTATTGCTTAACATAGAGGCCAGGGGAGGAACCATAGAGTATATAAATAAGGGAGGAACTAAAGTAATAATTAAAGGTGTAGTCTTTCCTAAAAATATAAAAAGTTCAAAATAAAATTGAAACATGCTTAAAAACGGACTATCTGACCCAGTTCTATGATGTAAAATAGGGTGTCTGTATTCAGTTTAGGCCAGGGGAGGGGCTAAAAGGAAGCTCAAATATGATTGGTCAAAGTAGTACCCCGCCAACTGTAAATTGATGTTGTAGAGGCTAGGGAAAGGACTAAGTAAAATAATAAATATGACAGATTACTTACTTTACATTATAGAACAGGGTAAGGTAAAGCATTTCTTAAATTTCTAAACTTGTTTTTATTTTGGGAAAGTTACAGACTACACCTTTAAGACAGATTACCTACTTTACATCAATGTTACAGTGAAGAGCAGAGCATAAATCAATGCACTGTACCTCAATTCAAAGATCGTCCCTCTTTACAAAGCACCACAAATACGATTGTGACATGCGGAGTGCCCCTGGGGTATATCCTCGGCCCTCTTTGTCATTTTATTTCCTGCTCTGATGGTCCCTCTTAGCTTAGCATACTGTGAGCCATAGGGCATTAGGTGGATCCTACTCTACCAGAGCCCATGGGATTATATTGATTTGGAAGACTTTGTTGGTGACACTTGGGGCTTGATATAGTTTGTGGCTTGATAAGACAGTATTGTGTATTCTGACTGTGTGTTATTTTTACCAATGTTTTCACTGACATTGGCTTGTAGGCAAATATACCTTATCTGTATACCTTAAGGTGTAGTCTGTAACTTTCGTAAAATAAAAAAAAGTTTAGAAATTTAAGAAATGCTTTATCTGACCCTGTTCTATGATGTAAAAAGTAATCGGTCATATTTATTATTTTACTTTAGTCCCTCCGCTGGCTTCTACAACATCAATTTACAGTTGGTGGGGTACTACTTTGACCAATCATATTTGAGTTTCCTTTTAGCCCATCCCCTGGCCTCAACTGATTACAGACACTCATACATCATTATAACTGGGACAGATAGTCAGTTTTAAGCGTTTTTTTAAGTCTTTGAACTTTTTATGTATTATAGGAAAGTTACAGACTACACCTTTAATCATTGTGAAATTACTAAGGGCCTAAGGCAGTTAGTCGCTCATTTCATCATTTGTTTTGATGGGCTGTTGTAACTGGTCTTTTGGGGATACCATGTACTTTACGTCTTGGCTAAAATAAGTTTTATCAAACCATCTGGAAATTTTATTCATTCCCCTTCCTCTGCTTTTCCCGTGAGAAGTTGCTGGTGACTTGAACCTACATCCAACAACTATGGGCTTTAGACAGGGTACACACTTGGAAAATGGCCTGTTAGTCACAGGGCTAAAATTGAGACAGACAAAACTTCTCTCATACATTTATTCAAAAGGGGTGAATGTATTGAATGTATGTCTTTGAGCGGAAAACAGGGTACTAGATTTGTTAAGACCAGACTATTCGAGACCCCATAGGAGTCTGAGACCGGAATCTGTTGGAGACCCGACTAGTCCTAGACCAGGGCAAGACTTTTAGGGTCCAAGACCAAGTCAAGACCAAGGCACATCGAGACCAGTTCAAACCAAACAAGTTTTAAAACACAGATTAAGGCTAAATAAAACATAATTGCACAAAATATAGTTTATGTTAAATATAAATGTATGTCATTGTGTGATACGTGCCTATAGTTTGGACAATTACAGGCCAATAGATAAACAAAAGAAGGCAATAAGCTGCCACTGGCTAAAGACATTCTTAAGTAAATGTAAATGCTTATGATATTGTTTTAATTTTATTTACTTTTTCAATATGCCCTATTTCCAGCGTTAATTCCAATAATAATTTGTATAAAAATCCATTCAATTTAACAGTTTTGTTTGTTTTGTCCGGTTCTAAATGTTAAGGGACTACGAATGAAAATTAGCTGTACGTTAACTTCGGACCGAGACAGCTGCCATCATGCCACCACCAGCTGAAATAACCTTTACTTTTATCATCCAAATGCCGTTAGTAAAATCCGCTTGAGCGAATAGACAGAACAACATATCAGCGGGCCCAAACGCCATGTGATAATGCTGAGCTGATGATGAGCTGATGGAGGAGAAGTGATTGGAAAGCAGTCAACAATGAAGGTCATACTTGTGTTGTTTACCATTATACCACGGCTCACTCCACACAGTAACCAAACATGAATGAAACATGAAGCACGCATATGTGTACTGTAGAAAGCTCTTATGCAGAAGGGAGATGATGCTATCCATTTCTGGGAGTGTTCTGTGCCGGTGCTCGCATATAGAATGTAATCCATCAAACCAATGAAATCTTTCAGGCACATGTGAGTAGCATGCAGCTGGCTTCAACACAAATCTATGTCTTTAATATATATGTGTGTGATATTGGGAATGGAAGAACTACTATACACACAGAAATTGATTTTTAAGTTTGTAAAGTCTTAAGAGCAAACCAGTAACACACACATGACTGCAGACTATTTAGCAGTGAGAAACAGGGTCGCCAACACATGAACTTTTTTTATTGTGGTTAGCCTGTTCGTGTTTTCACCAGCCATAGATTGACTCTATCTTTTTGCGTGTGGTTATGTTTCAAACATTGTTTAAAAAGAATTGCTTAAACTATCCTTTACTGCGCATACGGGAAAATGTGAATAATTCTAGGACTATGTGGGACCTAAAAACAATCACAGACACAGGCGCAAGTTGTAATTTGAGAATTAAATATAAACTGTTTCAATAAATCAATGGTGTTTATTAATGTTCAAATAATGCTTTGTAAATGATAAATGAAATCGTTGCTAATGCTTAACACTTAATTTTAATAGTGTGCAGTTCTTATAGAGAGTGCTATACCTCTAAACTAGGACCATGACTTGATTTTTAAATCATTCAAAAACATTTTCATCTAAAGACTAAACATTGTATAAACCAGACTTAACCTTGGTCTAAATCAAAAGGAAACCATGATTACCAAAAGCTTTATTTAAGTCGATCTTATCCTGGACCAAACCGAACATAAATCTAAACCAGAGAGTAAATCAAGACAAAACTAGGTCGAAATAAACCAGGTCTAACCCAATACATTTTCCTTTATCTTGATCAGTGTTTGAATAACTTGTTACATCTTCAACGGGGTCTAAATCAAATCTAACCAGGACTAAAAATGATGGAGCCTATTAAAAAAAATTTCCTCACATCTTCACTCCATGTACGCTTTTAAAATTGTAATAATTTCTTCTTACTATCATCTCTGCTTCCTACTTGACAAAACTTCAAATACAGGTGGACATAAAAAACTGACAAAAAACAAAATGGTGGATCTAATTTTTTCCTCCACGCTGGGAAAACTCATTACGGCCATCCCAAATATCACAGCGTTTAGAATTTCAGCCCAGACAAACCCACGTAGCCTACTCGTAGTTTTGAATTGGGGCTCCCCGCGGTATGACCATAGCATCTGCTGGATATAGTCTCTAGTGGTACTCAGATATTTGACGAGCAAAGGCCATTTCACAAAACAACGGAGCAGACAAAACCAATGTGGGATATTTCTGGGGCCCGAATTGTATCTCGACAATAGCTGTACACAATAGAAGCGGCTATGGAGATTACACTTTGAGGAAGTTTTTGTGGTTAGACTTTGTGATAGGAAAGAAAAATGGAATTTGCATATTTCTTTCTGCCTTTTGTGGTTAGCCTGCCAGATTTTGTGAGTTGAGTTTGCCCTGTGTTGCTATGGGTTTTTTTCAGGTAGGCAAGCTCCCTAATACATGCATAAGAAATGGTTAATTAGCTCAGTCAGTAGAGCGTGTGGCCCATATGCAAAGCTAACAGTGCTTGCCCCGGCGTTGTGAGTTTGAATCCGGCTGCCTAATTTCCTGTCAGTCCTATCAAACAAACCCCCCAAAAAACGGCCAAAAATTATCTTTAAAAAATGGTCAATTGAAGTTGCTCCTAAGGAATTAATATAAGAATGAATTGTTTCTTTGCACATCTCAGCCCTTTAAACAAATGGCTAATGCATGGGCAATACCCCACCTAAGGCCCATAGTTGTTAGCATAGGCTCCAGCTACCCAAAAAATTAGCTGAAGTAGTGTTTTAGTAGCATTTATAGACAACTAAAATGATCTTCAGTTTGGAATGCCCCATAGCTATTAAATACAATTATTACCTCTACAAAGCTGAAAAGAAATAGATACCTAAAAATGCATGTAATTATGGGATCCTTATAGTCATTTCTGTCAGTTCTGCACGTGTATAGGCAACTACAACTGCTAAATTTTACAAAACAAAATCTTGGCTAAAAGTGGAAGCCTAAAAATATATTCCATATAAGCTATTTCAACCTAGAAGTACTTGGAAAAACTGTTTTACTTTCTATTGGCAAACCATCCATCCAGTAAACCGAAACTTTATTTGTTCAATTTCCTGTTCCGAAAATCTACAAAAAAAAAAAAAGCTATCAGACAAAAGTTTAGTGTAGAAAAGGGTTCTGACTAGAAATAACAAATGGGGCTCATGTCCTGTCAAGTACATCAAAAAAGCATAACATACCCATAGGAAGATGATGCAATTTGTATGTAAATAATGTAATAAACTGGAAAGTGGGTATTCCTGTTATGAGTGACACATACCATCAACTAGGGGCCTTAGGCAGGGGGAATAGACTGCACAGTGGCAGGGTTGACACATAGACACATACACTAATAACATTTACACTCGTATTTAGTTTTTTATTTACACATTTAGTTAGGGGTGTGATATGAAGTTATGATGATCTAATCTGAGAAAATAGTTTAATTGTGATACAGTGCAATCATTTATGCTCTGCTCTTCACTGTCATTTTTACTGTAACAATATACATGTTCAGATTAATGAAAAAGGAAAATAAACAGTGCTAAAGACGCAAGCAGCAATAAACGGCCCTCTCCTTCCGTGAGCCTGTGTAGCAATTTCAACTTCTTATAACACAAAAGTGACCCTTGCATGTGTTTTACCTATTGACTTCTATTCATTCTGTGCCATGATCATGATGACATTTTCTTACCACATAGTACCTATATGGTCAATTTGTGCTTTATGCAATTAGTGTGTTTCGCCCTTTGAACATTTACAGGATTTAGCAGTGATTTAGTCCTTTTTTGCGGGTCATTTGTTCATCCTGCATTTGTCCAATAGCTAATTAAGTTTACTAATCCACCTTGACCATAATACCCTCATAAAACCTGCACTCACACTATATTGAGCCCTATAGGATTACATTGTATACATTGCCTATTGAATTAATATGGGGGATTGCTGCCCATTAGAATAAAATGTGAAAAACGTTATTAAAAAAAGGCATAGGTGTGATTGAGTTTTTGGTAACACTTAAAGGAACACACCACCGTTTTTCTACATTCAACTATGTTCTGCTATCACTTTAAACGAGTGGATGCATACCTGTCTAATCTCAACACGTGCGGTAAGTTCTTGTAGAGAAATGATTTAGTTTGTTAGCAGTTAGCTTCTCCCATGCACTCCTATGGGGCCACTTTTTGCTACCTTTTAGAATCCACCAAGCGCTTCCACGTTTTCCCTATTTAATACGAGTACATTACACAACACACCACCGAAGGATGTTTACACAAAATGAAACGTGGCAAGTTTTTAAGCGGAAAAAAGAAGGAACTATACGCTGTCAGCGGAGTGATATTGCAGTAATGTAGCTATATCACTCCGCCGATGTTTGTTTACTTTTTTTTCTACGCTTAAAATAACGCTATGTTTCATTTTGTGTAAACATACTTAGGCTGTGGGTAATGTCGTGCACCCGTATTTAAATAGGGAAAACGTGGAAGAGTTTGGTCGCTTCTAAATTGCTCTAATTTGTAGGTAAAGTTTACCCCATTGTAATACATGGGATAAGCTTACGGCTAACGCATTAAAAACTCGCGCAACAAGAATTGACTGCACACATCAGTAAGAGACAGGTATTTATCCACTCGTCTAAAGTGATAGAAGAACATAGTTGAATATGGGAAAACGGTGGTGTGTTCCTTTAAGGCTATTGGCATCATAATATACAGCACTGTAAACATTAGCCGATTACTATCAAGTTGTGATTATGATTTTAATGATTGTTGGATTAGTTGTGATTATGATTTTAATAATGGTTGGATTAGTTGTGATTATGATTTTAATGATGGTTGGATTAGTTGTGATTATGATTTTAATGATGGTTGGATTAGTTGTGAATATGATTTTAATGATGGTTGGATTAGTTGTGATTACGATTTTAATGATAGTTGGATTAGTTGTGATTACGATTTTAATGATGGTTAGATTGGCAGTTTTGTATTTTCTTCTGGTGAATATTCTTCTGGTTTATGAGTGACATTCAGTACCTATTCAAACTGGATTTATGTTGCTTGTACTTTTTTTGTAATTACCAACGCCAGAGGCGGAAGGTTATGTAATCGTCACCGTTGGTTTGCGTATTTGCTTGTATCCTGCAATAACTCCAAAAGTTTTTGCCAGATCATTTTCAAACTTTCTGGACAGTTACATATGATGAAGACGCTGAACTAGATTGAGGTTGGTACTTCTGCGATGAACAATAATTGATTAATTAACAAATTAA
>JAVQKG010062103.1:0-15397 GCA_036025885.1 Hypseleotris bucephala
CACAAAAGTCAAATAGACCCTTCCCATATTTGTCATGGTTTGGGGGCGGGGCCTCTTAATTACTCGTCAACAATATAAAGCCCCTTAGACATCACAGATTAAAGTCGCAGTTAGTGCCAAAACATTGTATAGGGGAAATTAGCTGTCCTGGCGTCGGTATGCACTCTCCGAGTGCTTTCTTGTTGCCATTAAAACAATGACAAAATATAACCTAAAGGATGCTTTTTGAAGAACATCAGATAAATAAAAATTGGTTGGTTTTATGTAGCTGTGCTGTTGCCATACCTGTCCTTATCTACCGGTGTGAGTATGAGCAACTGTCTGGGACTTTTTGAAGGAAGTTGATTAAATGTGCCCAGAGGTGCTGTGACACGGCACCTCACCTTGACATGTGTCGGGCGTGGCTCTTCGGCACCTTGTTACTCATAAACCTGTGTGTATATAAAAGTACAGCTAACACACCCCGTCTTGAATATAGCGTGTTTGAGCAGTGTGATTCAAGATGACTGTTGTTTGTGGTGTCTATGGAGTCTGACTTTTCCATCTTTGAAAAGCAAAAACATTGTGGTGAACCACATGTGCCTTAAAACTGGATGTGGATATTTTATAGATATTTCAGCATTTTTATTATTAAGGAAAGTAAATGCATTAACATCTCATCCTGGCATTAAGTACACATAATATTCCAGTTCCCTTTTCCCTGTTTTATCTTTGTCTAAAACCTCTGTCTAACTGATTTGGACTGGTATAATTTTGGTGATTTTGACCTGTTTGGTTCTGGACCTAGATTAAGTTCCTATTTCAGTCATGCACTTCTGAAATTAAACCTATTTTACTGCTCGGCTTAGACCTTGATTATTGATGATTTATGCTAACTTCCAATAAAATAGTTCTTCGAAAGCCATATATTTTCTGAGGTGATTTAAAGAGACGTTATTTGACAAAGTTTCTTTCTTAAAAAGACTTTCAAGTAAGTACACACACACTAACAGCTAAGAGTAAACACTTCACCAGTCAGAACATTGAAATACTGTTCACAATTGCTCATAGTAGATTTCCTGTGAGAGTATGCTGCAGTCACTAAGTTCAATAGCCGGCACATAAAGCAATTGTGTGAGTGTGTCTCTTGTGTCAGAGATAAAGTGTGAGCATGTAAACACTTGTGTGTGCTTGTGCGCTCACACTGACTTCACAGTAGTTGGTGGGACCATCTCAGGTAGTGTTGTGGATTGGGTGTGTCCTCTTGTATACGGGTGAGAGTGTTTTACGAAGCCAGTGGCAGAGCTCTATTTCAAAAGGAATGACAGACAGAAGCATGGAGAAGCGACAACGGACAATTGTTTTTATACACACGTTTTTGTGGTGGACATTACTTGGACTATGCAGTGCCGGACATAGGCCTTTACAGAAATGGGAGAGGGGACCCCGGTTTCCCAGGCACCAGGATAGAGAGGCTCAGAGAGTGCAGTATCCCACAGTCAATGACCAGGGCTGGTGGCGGTGGCCCTTCCAGACCAGAGAACAGACTGTTAAGTATCCCAAAGTGTATGATACCAGTGGACAGCTCCAGGTAAAGAAGGGAAATGATGGATGGTATTTTTTTCTTTTGTAAAATTGTACACGTTTGAAAAGATAACATTGACAACGCCTTATCCCTGAGGTTCAAAGCTCAAGCAGTGTGTAACTCTTAGCTTCTTTGTAAATGAATGCAAAGAGACATAAATGTGGCAATGCCAAATTCATTTCTGTCTATGTAAATGTGAATTGTTTAATTGTATGCACAAATGGGTTTAATTAACATCTAATTGCATTTTATAAAATATGTTTATTTTTAATATTTGTCTTTTTTATCTCTTTTTTGTTTTTTTAGAAATGTGCACCTGGTTACTTCAGAGATGGCAGCAGTCCATACCTGGGCAGGTGTGTTCCCTGTGAGTGCAACGGCTTAGCGACTCAGTGTGAAGATAGAACAGGGAGGTGCCTGGTAAGACTTGCTAAATATTATCTTTACTTTACTGTGTGACTGCTGATCTACTCTTATATACACAGCTAAGCCCAGAACATGAGCCCTGCTGACTGAAGTGTGATCAACTCATCTAAAACTCTTTCCAAAAACTATCAACTACTATATGATGACTTTGAATGGAAGTGGTCTCAAACTTAAGTTTAAGTAATTCCTCTAAACTAGTGAAATTAAAAAGAAAATATCTAATTTTATTTTTATATAAATAGAACTGCTTTAACTCATTACAACATGATCTTGTATTGATGCCTGTCACTCTTGCATGGCAAAAGTTTGAGTCCCCTGTTTTGTGAGCAGTCATTTTCATCAAATTATTTTTTATTTTCAAACTTTCTGCTTGTTAGAACTGCCAGTACAACACAGCTGGAGACAGATGTGATCAGTGCAAAGAGGGTTACTATGGAAACCCATTTTTAAGGACATGCACAATTTGTCCTTGCCCATTCAGTGTATCCACTAACAGGTATGGGAAGAAGCAGGTTTACAGATGTACTCCTAAACCATAAAATAACAATTGTCTCTTTTATTTTAGTTTTGCTGTGGGCTGCAGGGAGTTGAGTGAAGGAATCCAGTGCCTGTGTAAACTGGGTTACACTGGATCCAGATGTGAGAGGTGGGTGTCTATCTGTGCATCACTTGTCACGTCCTTTGTGGCATTTTGTGCTTACTTTGTCTTAACGATGTCTATAGGTGTTCCGCTGGTTTCTATGGTGACCCACAGGTTGCTGGAGGAAGTTGTCGACCATGCAACTGCAACGGCAATGGAAATAATTGTGATCCCAGGACTGGAGGTAAATGAACTGAAAAATGCATTTTAATATTTGACTAATTTGTATATTTCATTAATTTTCCCTTTCATTTCTATAGTCTGTAAAAACACACTCGAACCAGGAGACACAAACACAGATGACCAGTGCCAAGGTAGAGAAAACATATAGAGAAAAGCTTAATTGAATTAATTGACCAATATGACCAATATTTTTGCTGTGTAGAGTGTGATAACTGTGCCCTGACCTTGCTACGTGATCTGGAGAAGCTCGACGATGAACTGCGAAGGATCAAATCTCTTTTACAAAACGCGACTGTAGGTTCTTCTTCTAATGAGCGACTAAAGAAGTTGGAGAAGGCGCTAGCAGACACAAAGGTAATTTCCCCAACTTCTATGGACCTGTCTGAACCCTACCAATTTGTGCAACATCCCTCTTTCATGTTTTGGAGCAAGATTGATCAGATTTTACAGATATGAAGTTATGCCAGAGTTCAAACATGAGTATATTAACAACATATGGGTTTTGCATCAGCTGTATGGCCCAAGGCAGCTGTGGCTTTAGAGGCACAGTAGATTACCAACCCTAATGTACTATAGAGATAGTTTTAATGTTTCTAATGATATTTTACTGTAAAACTTTTTGTTTGCTGCAGATATTAGTCGACAAATACAGCACCTCAATAAATAACCAGAAATCCCGAATCGATCAACTTGAAGAGGACATGAGCTCTCTTGAAGATGATATTGGCCTTCTTAAAGACAAGGTTGAACATATGAATAAAACAGCTAACAGAAATAAAGAGATTTTTTTCTAACTGATCTTGTTTATAATATTTAGGCAGAAAAGAATGCTGCAGACGCCAACAAAGCCATCGCAGATATTGATAAGACGCACAAGAGAGCTAAGACACTGGACGCTGATATCAAAAACATGCTCAAGAAAATTCAAGGTAAATTAAAATTTCAGATGATACTTTTCTCATTTTTGGTTAGAATGAGAAGTTTATCAGCTTGTGGCACCCTTATAGCCCTGCTTGACCAGTTGCGAGAGATGAGCACAAGTGGTGATCGGCCTTCAAATGAAAACCTGACCAAACTGTTAGAAGAAGCTGAACGCATGGTGAAAGAGATGGAGCAAAGAGACTTCACTCCACAGAAAACTGCTGCTGAGAAGGAGTTAGATGAGGCCAAGAAATGTAAGAAAAACACAGAGAAGTTCAGTTGTCATGGTTTAGTTGTGTTTTGAGCTACAAAATACAGCCTATACTCTATATCAATACAAGAATGTGCAGTGTCCTCTGAAACTTTGGGTTTGGTTTTTTAAAAGTCTAATTTAATGTCAAAAGTGCTTGAATTTTATCTTCAAAAAGTTGTACAAAGCTTGTAGTAAATATACCAGTTGTTTTCGCTATTTCAAATGGACGAAAGATGAAATTGCCAACAGCTTTCCAGCACACTGCACAGTAGAAATGTATTAAGTATATTTTCTCATTTCAGTGCTAGACTATATTAAAACCAATGTGAGTAATCAATGTGATCAAAATGAGGCTGCGGCAAAGAAAATCCGTGAGTTGCTAAAGGACTATGAAAGCAAACTGAAAGACCTGCAAGAGGCTCTGAAGGAGGCAGAAGATCGTGTCAAGCAAGCCAACACCCAAAATGACCTCAGTGCACAGGCCCTCAATGATCTCCTGGTAATCATCCAAAACATGAAAAAACACAATAATGTATTATAATGTGCTACTAAGATTATTTTTTTCTTAATTTGTGTTCAATATTTTGTTATAGAAACGTATTGAAGACCTGAAAAAGGAGAGGAAAACTGTGCTGGATCAAATGGACATGGCTGAAAATGAGCTGCAAAAGACAGAGGATTTGGTGAAAATGCTAACTGACAGTAAAATGGTAAATCTTATGACCTTAACAATGCATAGTTAAAATGATAGTTATAATTGCCTTGCTCATTTCTCATCTTACACACTAAGCAGTGCAGTCAGGTCTGAACATGCCACTCACTTCTGATTATCGTCTGAATTTTTACTCTGTGCTTTGAGGTCACTGGCATCTCCCGGTAGTACGTCTACTTCTTTAGCGGTTTCCTTCTCATTCGCAGGAGTATGAACAGCTAGCTGCGCAACTGGATGGTGCCAAGACAGACTTAATGAAGAAGGTCAATGAGCTTTCCAAAGCGGCAGCCCAGGAGGGTATTGTGGTGCAAGCAGAGGAACATGCAAAGAACCTCACCAAGATCGCCAAAGAGCTTGAAGAGTATGTGTTGTGGAGTTCAAGGCAATAGATTGTGTTCACGATAATAATAATGATGGTATCCATTTATTTAGTGTTTTTAACTTTTTTTATGACACTGAAAGCGCTTTGTATACAGTCTCACACACTGGTGGTAGTAAGCCCTTGAGAAGTTGTGGCCATATCACATCTACAGCGTCTTGTCAAAGGACACAATGTCAGTAAATAGAGGTTGGAGCTGGATTTGAACCACCAGCCCTCTGGTTATAGGACAACCACTCTACAAACAATAATTAAAACAAAAAATGTGTTGCGAAGTTGATTCACACTCTTACCATATTTATATCATGACTTAAGCTACCTTTAGAGAGGATTTAGTACGTTTCTCAGTTTCATTGAAATCACAAAACGTCATTCTTTGTATATTGCTTGCTCTGACACTATGACTCTATTGAATAGTGTGCCATCACATGAACGCAAAGTATTAAGGCATATTTCAAAACCTCATAATGCTTATTTCTTTCTTTATATGCTAAACAGTGCTGTAAAGAATGCAAGTAACCGTGCCGAAGTGCGTAATGCCAAAGACGCCATTGACGCATACAAGAATATCACGGATGCTATCAATGCTGCAGAGGCTGCAGCTAAGGAGGCTAAAGATGCAGCTGAAAATGCACTAAATGTAAGATTTTAAATAATAAAATATGTGTATGACTGCATTAATTAATAAAATCGTAAATTAATATTGTAGTAATAATTTAACACGTTATAATATTTTTGTTTACAGAATGTCAAAAACCAGAATCTGACTGAAAGAGCAAAAGACCTAAAACAGACAAGTGAAACCCTTTTGGGAAGTGCAACTGATGCTGAAAAAGACCTTAAAGGTATAAAGTCACAATAATAATAATAATAGTCAGAATTTAACTGCACTATGACTCATGCAGCTGCCGGGGATGACCTGACTGCCCTGAAGAAACGGCTGAAAAATGCAGACAAGAAAAAGAAAGCTCTTGAACAGGATCTTCTTGACGCTCAAAATGCTTTAAAAAATATTAGTCGAGGTAAAGCATCTTAGGCAAATATCACATTAGCATGACTTAAAGCCTTAATTTTACTGTTTAAGCAAATGCATTTTTTCTCATTGTCTTAGATGACATCGCTAAAATGATAGAAGAGGCAAAGAAGAAAGCAGCGTCCGCCAACGACACTGCCAAAAACACAATGGACAGACTAGACGCCATCCGAAATGAGCTGGGCAAGATCAATGTTTCTTCAGCGGACGCCAATACAAGCAATATAATGGATGAAGTGGACCAGTCAGGTAATTTAGTCAGCCAAAATATCGCCAAATATAGCAAAATTACTTATTATTAACATTGTTTTTTTTTGTATTTTTTTAACTGGTAGTAAAGAAATTGTTGGATACAATACCGTCACTCAATGATAAAATCTCTGAAGTGGAAAATCTAACATCGCAGTTCTCACCACTGAACAACATCACAGAGAGCATCAGGAAAATTAAAGACCTTATTGAACAAGCTCGGGACGCTGCGGACAGGGTGAGAATTCACTATTACATAAAAGAATACATTTATTAAGTATACATTGTAGCTTACATAGTTTATGTTTCCCTTCCATTATCTCAAACCACTTTTGATCGTAGATGTATTTGTATGTGTAAATCCTAGAAGATAATCAATTTCTTTAATGCTTTAATGGTCAACCTGGCATTCTGATTCTTGGTTTGAACTTTAGTTGGCATGACACATGAGTGTAGACTACATACTAACTATGTTCCTCCTAGATTGGCATTCCTATGAATTTCAATGGAGAAGGTTATGTGGAGATGCGCCCTCCCAAAGACCTGGAGGACCTAAAGGCCTACACATCACTGACCCTGTCACTGCAAAGACCCGAAGGAAGAGGCGACGGGAAGCGCAGACGCAGGCAAACAAGAGAAAAAGAAGACTATTTTGTCATGTACCTTGGCAACAGAGATGTAAGCCTGCTGTCTATTCATATACAGTAACTTAAGTTGTATTTGATGATGGATTCAAATGATTTGCTTTGTTACAGTCTCCCCAAAACTATATTGGCATGTTTCTGAGAGATAACTTCTTGTATGGTGTCTACAAACTTAACGGAGTTGAGTATCAGATGAAAACAGGCTACATCACCAAATCAGCACCGGATCAGTCCAAGTTCGATCAAGTGGACCTGCGCAGGTAAAAACACCTCTATAAACTTGTTTTTTGGTCAGAATCTCTTTGCATTAAACAAACTCAGTAAATATTTTGTTATGATTGTGATGCAGAATTTACCAAGATGCAGAGCTGACCCTCACCAAAGACATTCTGTCATCCACCCCTGGATCACCAATTCAGAGCGTATCTAAAGGAGAAGAGAAAAAGAACCTTCTGGATCTTAGTCCGAGTGATATAGTTTTCTATGTTGGTGGTTACCCAACCAACTTCACGGTGAGTATTTTTTAAAACAAACCTACCATGTTAATAATTGTCTTTGGTAACTGTTCTGATTTATTTATTCACAGCCACCAGATTCTCTCAATTATCCTATGTACAAGGGCTGCATTGAGTTTGGCTCCTTTAATGACAGAGTTGTTAGTCTTTATAATTTCCAAACTGCATTCAAAGTAAATCCAGAAATACCATGCAGGAGGTTAGTGTTATTTCTTATATTTGATATTCAAATGATTATTTGCAATATATATTTTTTATCAATATTTGTTTTTGTTTTGTTTTTTCAAAGGCAAGTAAGCTCTGCAGAGTCTGACTACTTTGAAGGCACGGGATATGGGAAATTAAATATTGCCAAAGTGGGGACTTACATCAGTATAGATGTGACCCTTTTCAGTCGCTTAGAAAATGGACTTCTGTTTTACATTGAAACAGGGGTAATTTTTTTTAGTTTTTCTGAATTTGTTTTTCTAAACTTTAGTCAGTTGACAACCTTCATGTCATTGCTTACCACAACTGTGTATTTTTGGGGTGTCTAGGAAAAATACTTTGCAGTGACAGTTGAAAAGGGTGTGTTACGTCTACAAAGTAACTCCCTAAAACAACCGCCTGATTATACAAATGAAAAAGTCTTCCCGGTAAGAAGTTTTCTCAATAGCAAACAAATTACAAATGTACATGACGAAAACAAATCTCTTTCCTCTCTACAGCTAAGTGACTTCACAGTTGCATTCATTGTTCTGACTGCCAAAGGGGATATCACGGTGCGCATAGCAGGCAAAAATGTTTTCATGGCAAAAGCTGACTATAACCTGAAGGACTTTACAGAGTGCTATATTGGTGGTGCACCTCAAGATATAATGGAAAGGTATACATTGTCCTCACTAACTGCTGTTATTTTTAAATAATAGATTAATAATTGCAAACTTTTTTTTACATATTATAATATTATTCTTTATTCCATAGACAAAATATCACTGTACCGCCATTTAAGGGTTGTATGAAGAATTTGATACTTGATAAGCAATACAAACAGGTGGATGAACCAGTGGGCATCAGCAAAGGTTGTCCTCGGGAATCTTTGGTAAGACATGCCTGAAAAAAATATCTATCCTAGTGGTTCTGAAACTATGGTATTAGGGGTGTTCCTTGTTTGATTGTTTTGAGTTAAATTTACATCCTTTTCTTGTTTTATTCCTAGTACAAGACTTTGATTCGTAGATTATTAAATATTTCTGGTTTACATGTTGGCCTGTTATAAAGTCTGTTTTGTTTTTAATTAGTAAACCATCTCGGTGGTTAAGACCTGGGTTAAATTCCTGAATTAGGGACATATTTCCAAAAAAAGGTTCTTGTAAGACCAAATGATATAGATTAATCTCTTTTGCTTTATAGGTCTCCCGTAAAGCTGAGTTTAGTTTGGGCAGCAGTCTGTCTACTGCTCTCACTGGCTTTAGTCTGACTGGTGATATGACTGTCTCCCTCGGATTCAAAAGCATTGAAAATGAGGGTCTCATTTTACAAGACAAACAACAGCTGGTCAGTGCCACCGTTACTTCACTAAACATGTTTGTATGACCCTGTATTTGATGTTAACCGTTTTTGTTTTTTAGGCTAATGCAATCGATCTGTCATTGAAAGATGGCTATGTGACCTTATCATTCAATAACCAGATTTGGAGGTCGAATAGACAGTATAATGATGGCCAATGGCATTATTTGACTGTATCTTGGACAGGAGCAACGTACGATTTTTTAAAATGATTCACATGCCATACAAACCTGTGAATTAAGATTGTACTTATATAATCTATATGCATTTTGTACTTTTTATTAGGGCTGCACTTTATGTTGATGACCAAGATATGGGCCAGTCTCAGAGTGGCAGCACGGTCATTCCAGACACAGGAGGTGTATTGTTCCTCGGAAAAGAACTATTCAAAGGCTGTGTGACCAACCTCTACACAAGACGGTGAGTTCACCTTATGAACTTCTATTTACAGTTTGATATAGATTTCCTAAAAAGAGTCATATTGAGGGATAAGAATCTTAAGGCTGCAAGTGACATTCTACAAAGCAAGAAGGTTGTAGATTCAATCCTCATGTGGTTTGATGACAATCTCTGTGACTGGAGCCTGCAAATGTGAAACTGACATTTGCTCACAGTAAGAGTGTATGCTTATGACAAACAGGTCATTGCCCAAGCTGTTCCCCACCTAAGGCCCATAGTTTCTAGGTTAGGGTTAGAATGGTTACAATAGAGTTTGGCTGAATAAGATTAATGGTGACTCAATCTCATTTATAGAAATAGGATTTGTGTTTTTGCCCTATTTATTTTTCTTAAAATGTCACTAAGGCCCATTTCAGTCAAACCTCTTGACAGATTTAATAAAGCTAAATAAGATGGATAAATAAATGATTGTCATTAACCTATTACTTTGTTTACAGGCCAGACAATCTCTACAAGGCTGAAGATCTAACTACATTCACAGCCTCGGGAGACGTCTTTCTGGACGTGTGTAGTGCTCATAGTCCTGCCCAACTCATGCTTGATCGCACTTCTAAGCGGGTCAGTATATAGACTGTCCACAATTGTAGTAATGTAATTGTTTCCATGTATTAATGTACTTTGATAAGGCTGCTTTCACACAGTGGGGACTATTTGATGAGTAATCTCGGCTCTAAATGTAACTTTTTGTGTGTTCATGTCTTTTGTTGACATTATTTTTTTGTTTGCTTAATTATTTTCAGAGGTGAAGCAGATCAACTGGTGGTGATCAGGAACTAATACCAATATAACCCAATTGCATATTGCACATAATTGTTTTGTTATTTTTGTATAAATCTGTCATATTTCTAATAAAAGGTTGCATGAATGTGAAATACAATCACTTCTGTTATAAGCACTTATAACTTGAAGAACAAGACTGATAAAATAAATGTTCATGTCTCTTCAATTTATTCATTTCATGTTCTTAATAACTTATTCATGTCTAACATTCACAAACACATGCATCTTCTTTCTCATCTTCTACTTAAATTAAAAATGATACTAAAAACACAAAATAATTATCTAAACACATTTACTGATCAACCGTCACAGTCACTATGAGCACAATTTGTAAAATGAAACTGCACATAACCCTACCAAATAATATCTTCTCAGAATGCACAGTGCTGTCACAGTAGAAAGCTCATACATCATACTGAATTTTCCCAGAAATAAAACCTTGGCTAATATATTTATATCCTGTAAAAAGTCAAACGTCACAAAGTTAATCTAACTTCAAATTTAAATTTGTTTTAAGATAACAATGTGAGTATTAAATTACAACTCACAGTCAGATATACTGTATGAGCTGTATAAGTATCTAGGTTTAAACAACGTAAAACTTTAAGAAAGAAAAATATGCAGTAATTGAACTTATGTCTTAAATTTCTGCTGAAACTTTTGCATTGGTACAACTCACTAAAGATCTTTGTTCTATGCTATAACTCACAACATTTTGTCAGAATAACTTAACAAATTTTAAATTAAGTTACAGTAACTTATAGCAAATAGCATATGACTTTTTACAGTATCGTACTTGTAATGTATCCATGTAAACACACATTTTATTTGTATTTAACCATGATTCACTCCGGTTTATATACCACCTGTTACCCATTTTGACATTTTAAAATTCCCTAGGGAATTCATTAACTTTAATTGACATTTAATTTGGTATATTCTAATAAATCATATGTCAAGTTGCCAGCCATTCATTGTATATTTGTCAATTCAGTCCATTATTTACGATGAGGTTTACAGTTTTATTTTTATGGGCCATATTTAAACTCCACTCTCCATGTTTCTGCTGGTGCCTTCCCAAAGACCTTTCAACACAGTGTGATTTATGAAGTGATTGAGGGCAGTGTTGTAACTGCTTACATATCTTGCTGTTTTAGGAGAACGAGATGCAATCGGTGAATGAGAGCGTGTCCATGTGTGCTCTACCAGCTACAGTTCAACATGCTTATCGCCTTGGGGGCCCTGTTAGCAGTCTGAGCTATAGTCTTCCTTTACAAGTTTTGCAGCCAAGGTGAGAAGAATCAATTTAACCAGAGGTAATAACCTTAGAATCATTATACATTTATTTTCAATCAATAATCTTTGTTTTACCCAGGCCCCACTTCTCACTAGATGTCAAGACTCGATCCCACGAAGGGCTGCTGTTCTTCGCTGCAACCAGAGGGGGGCGTGCACACCTCGCTTTATACATGTCTAAGGGTAGGATCAGGCTGTCTGTGGGTAAAGAGAAGGAGATCTTCAACCGGGAGAAGTACAGTGATGGAAAGTGGCACTCGGTCTGTATCTTTAATTTTACTTAGGATAGTGAATGAATTGTAGAAGTCAATTCAGAATCTGTTTTTCTGTAGGTCATGTTCAGTTTGGAAAAGAAGAAATTCCGCCTGGTTGTGGATGGCATCAGAGCCTTGGATGGTCAGCTGACAAATGCTGAGTTGACGTCCATGCAGCAGTTCTTGTCACCTGTTTACTTGGGCAGTGTCCCTGAGCCACTACATCAACAACTGAAGGTACAACCCCAGTGCTGTGACGTGCAGAACAATTTTACTTATAATAACTAAGTAAGAGTTATTTTTAAGAGTCACAGAACTATTACTTCTGTTGTTATTTACATACAATTAGTAGTAATGATTGATAGTGCCTCAGGTAGGCAGAACTAACTAGCCTCCAATGTCTTATATGACACTGGTAGAGGAGTGCCATTGGTGAAATACGACATGTCTTTACCAGTCTGCCCCAGAGCGACTGTAGCTACAGAGATATGTCACTTCTTACATGTGCGACCGTGGAGTGAACGAATAAAGTAAATTACATACTTTGTGGAGACACATTTTGTAAAAATTTAGCATTATATAATAATCTGCCAAAATGTAAATTTTCCACTTCATTATGGAATAAATCCACATTTTGTAATTAACTGCTGGATTTTGTAATAAACCGATCTAACGCAATTTCTAGTAAAATGTCACACAATTTGTAACAAGTTTTTAAATTTAAGAAACTTCTTACAAAATGTGTGCATTTTGCAACTTTCTCAAAATGTTATATATAGTCAGTCTGTAAAAAGAAGTGTTAGTTCTCTCATACTATTTCTATTGCTTATTTTTTATACTTAGTGGAAGGCCCTACCAAAGCACAGTGTGTCTGGCTGTATCCGTAATTTCAAAATGAATGGTGCATCAATGACAGAGCCATCAGCTAATCATGGCGGCGGCCCCTGCTTTGAGGGACAAACACAAAAGGGGGCCTATTTCTCAGGGAATGGAGCTCATGTGGTTGTCAGTGAGTACATCTCTGAAAAATGACAATCATATCAACCTCAATTTCTAACCCCTGTTGTGATTTGATGTTTTGCAGATGATTCATTCGTTCTGGGCTCTAGTTTTGAGCTGTTGTTTAATATTCGATCGAGGAGTCCCACTGGGCTCCTGCTGCATGTTGGTGACTTGACCTGGAATGGACCTGTAATGGGCCATTACCTGACTGTCTACATGCTCAGAGGAGAGGTGAGGACATGTGGAAAAACAGATTTTAGTTAAACAAGACATCAGTTGCAAATACATAGAAATGCAGAGGCTGGATTAGCCTGGATGACTTGTTCTTGCAGGTTGTGGCACAAGTAAATAACGGCAAAGGAGAGTTTATGGTGTCTGTGAAGCCAAAGACTACACTTTGTGATGGAATGTTTCATAAAATATCAGGTAAGTTAACTAAACATTAATGGAAAATATAAAAAAAAAATTAGCATTTTCTTCTCAGAACTATAAGTATATTCTTATTATAGTTATCAGGAGAAAAAATGTTGTGCAGCTGCATGTGGATACTGTGGATAATTACAAGATTGGACCACCATCATCTATCACACCTTTGACCAAAAACCCCCTGTATGTGGGTGGCATTCCTGGTAAGTGTGGATTTAAAGTGGCTATTTTAAATAACCTAATCAGGTTCCCACATACCAGATACTGCATTATCTCTTTTACCAATGCATTTTTGTAGGTTTGTTGGTTAGTCTGTTAGTTTAGAAAAAAAAGATCTGTCTTTTAGGAAATGTCAGAAAATAGATCAAGAAAGACATTATGTTAATCATGAAAATGCAGTACCTTTACTATATTCAGATTCAAACTTCAGCCACAAAGTGTCAGTCCATAAAAAATAATCACTTTTATTGTAATTACTCATTTAGTTTTAATTTTTGTGGACCAATGGAAATGTAGCCCTTGATGCTCAACTTATCTTTATGATTGCAAGATACGGCCAGTACCTATGGGTCAAATTGTGTTTATGTAGTTATTTGTCTGCTCTTCCTTGCTGCAGAGATGACCAGAAAACCCACCCTTCCAGTCACGTCATCCTTTGTGGGCTGCATTGATGATATGGCAATCAATGGAGAGCCGGTCGCTTTCAACAGACTATCTGCTGTGTTCGGTCCGGTAAACCTCAAAGAGTGTCCCGCGGGATGACAGAGTTAATATCTCAGCTTTTTTTAGAACCAAACTTAGGGACCACATCCACTACCATCCAAGTGCAATCTGTTACCAAGAGAATGTCTGTATGTGAGCTTGTAAATATTTAAGTCGTGTGTGAATTATGTGTGTGGTGGCGAATGTGGGAGAATGTGTTAAAGTGATTTGTTAGTAGCAGCGGTGTTTGTAATATTTGCTGCTCTTAAGCGTTCTAAGCTTTTCTATTTATTTGGTGATAAATTGTGTATAAGAACTACATTAATGTTTTACAGTATGATGTGTTGGCTCATCCACTCTTTTGACAATCAGTGCTAATGAATTGGCTTGTGATTGGTCGGGGCTACAATTTGAGCAAACCAGCACTTTAATGTAAACAATGGTGCTTTCTAGAGTTTAATAAGGAGTTTTATATTAGGATTTTGGGCTTTAAATTATAAATAACAATATTTTAGTTTACACCCACAGTGTTTGTTTTAGCAACATATAAAGGTTGCCAAGCCACTGTATCTTCATGCTACTTGACAACATTGCATGTTTTTGTAAAAGTTGCTCTGTTGTGAAATTCTGCATTCCTTTTTTACAGAACATGCATGTATTTTCATGGTAAATGGTATCACCTAAATTATGAAATAGATCAATAGTTTCCATAGCAGCCTATATTGTTTAGGTCAGAAACATTTGGGACCATCTATACAACATACAATACTGTATTTTTGAGATTACAATTTCAATCAATGTTACTTAAATGTTTTTACAAAGTGGGACGAAAATAATGCAATTGATTATACTTTGATTGTACATGCATTCCTGTGTTGTGACCACATCTTTGTAAATTCTTTGATATGTCCAGATATTTTATAAATTAATACTCCCAAATCCCATAAACAATTTCTCTTTTATTATTCTTTTTTCCCCTTTGAATAGCCTACTTACTTTTATAAATATGGTATAGATGCCAGAGAATCATAATTGATCTTAAACTTTTTACATTTTCTAAATGACTTAGTACGTATTCTGAACAAGAATTAGCGTTCATTGTCAATGCTGATTTATTATAATACAGACGTTTTCGAAATTGTTGGTACCCTTCCATTAAAGACAGAAAAACCCACAAAAGTCACTTAAATAACTTGAAATTGATGAAAGTAGTAAAACATAAAAAATGTATAAATATTAAAAAATGAGAATCAGTCATTGCTTTCGGTTAAAGAAAAAAAATTTAAAAAATTAAATAATGAAACTGGCCTTTGCAAAAATGACAGTACCCCTAGAAAAGAATGAAATTAATTTAACCATAGGGACATGTTAAACTAAGGTGTGGCCTGTATTTAGCATCACATATGTCTTC
>JAVQKG010062140.1:0-18979 GCA_036025885.1 Hypseleotris bucephala
ATAATAATAATAATAATAATAATAATAATAATAATAATAATAATAATAATAATAATATAACAGTAGAGTTACATATTGTCCACAATTGTAAAGAACCTAGAAAAGCAAAAGAGTAACATTATTATTTTCTTTCTCTCAAGATGACATTAAAAGCTTAATGAAACTGCTGCTTAGCACAAAGTCACGTAAAGTGGCAGAGACATCATGCTCTGTTTGTTTACACAGTGTTTGCTAATGAGGAAGATCCTTGCTAGCCCGTGAGCGCTGACCTGACTTCATGATTTATTTGTGTCCTTTGGGGATTTCATGCAGAGTTGCAATATCTTGACTGGCCATGAATTTATTTTGTCAATGAAAGAAAGCAACCCATGCTGGGGAGCTGAAAATTCTTAGTTTCATCTTGCTTTTTAGCTTAGAATTTTCATTATTTGCATCAGCTAGTGAAGTGGCCATAGACCACAGAGGGAAAGAGACCCTTAAAGGTGCAGTCCTGGAAGATTGTCCAAGAAGTGCAACTTTCCTAAAAAAAAAAAAATAGTGTCCACAATTAAAGATATAATACGGCCCCTTTAACACATTAATAATCACTGCTCCCATGATTGGCACATGTCTAACTTACTAATTGGTTCTGACACCTGTCTCAGCCTGAATAACATGTTTAATTTTCTATGGCACATTTGACATACATCCAGTGATGCAATGTCTCGCTGTGCTGGGCATATCACGTGGAAATCATTAATGAAAATCCAGGCTTGGGAGGTTTTAGAGTCAGATCTTTAATGTTCTCAGCCGAGCCCTCGCACTAACACTGACATGAGAATACCTTTAGCCATCTCTACACATTATATATGGCTCATCAGTGGTGTGCTCCCTTTAATGTGGTATTGCACCATTGAGCACAAGTAATGCATAAATCAGCCTCTGCCCCCGAAGGCTGACTCACCCTCTGGCCCTGAGTGTTCTCCTCTGATTCAGGGGGCTCTGACATTCACCTGCCCGAGCCCTCATGGCCAAGTAACAGACCAGTATTTCTAACCTTTACTCAACCAGTGATTTAGCCCGCCTGTCCGCACTGATAACCCACTCTATCAGGGCTGGCGTGAGAACAGGAGATGAGGCTTGCTATGCGGTGCTGGTGGGGCATTTTAGTCATCGCTACCTCTGTGTGTTATTAGCCCTGCTTTTATCTTAGTAGAGACAAGACACAGAACCTTGAAGCGCACCTACACAAATGCACATAATGGCAGCCTCCGGGGCACTCCAGTCAGAACAAACACCCTGCATCTCAGTGTGATGGGATGCTGCTTTTTTGATAGCATCTTCAAAAACTGTACCAATGCGGCTTGAATACGTTGACAGTTTCTTTGGCAACATCATAGAGCACTGAATGGTAAATGAAAAGGTAATTCAATAGTTGCTTTTTACTGATGCATTCACAAACATTTCAGAACATAGAGTCTGAGAAAAAATATTAGTAATGTTTCTGATAAAGAGGAACCGGTATGTACAACAAAGTGGTTTATTTGTGTGCGAGTGCTTTGAGGGCTTTCTTACCCTAAGACCAGTTGATTCAGAGCACAGCCTCCTGTCTTTAGCTTGTATGCACTAACATTATCAGTTAGACGTGTAGGTAGGGATTATACCATTAAAAGCTTGTTAGATGCTTGGTAGATCTGTGAAGATGGCTGTAAGGAATGACACACTGTCTGTGTTTTGCTACATCTCTGAAACATACACAGACAATGTGCCTAAATATGTACTGGGAGCATCTGTGGCTCAGGTGGTGGATCAGGTCATTCAAATTGGTGGTTTAATTTCCAGTTCAACATGTGTATACTGCTTTTTGTCCTTGGGCAAGAAGCTTTACCCACCAGGGATGAAGGCACTACTTTACGTATGTGAACCTGATGCAACATTATGTCATTATATCAGCAAAACAGCATTTCAGCGATATTACTGAATCACATGGTCTGTATCCTGTTGTAGCTGTTAATGCAATAACTGAAAGTGTTTTTGGCCAATCTTTTTCAGCTTTTCTGGACAGTTCCCTATCATGAAGACACTGAACTCAATAGACTTTGGTACTTCTATAATTGATAATAATTAATAAATGTACCAATTAATGCCCGGGGGGACCTTAATTGAGCCATTAATGATGAACATAAACAAAATCTCATGAATGTTCACACTGTATATATTTAATGCACAAAGGTTGAATAAAGAATGCCTCAATAGTGCTCCTATCTTTTAGCAAAATATGGCAAAAACATGCTTCACTAACACCCAGACAAATCAAAAAAGTCAAATAGACCCTTTCCATATGTGTCATGGCCTCTTAATTTTTCATTAACAATAGTAAAAACCCTTAAAGATCTGATTACAGTGGTATGATGGTGGTCGGCTGCTTTAATGAGCCATTTCAGGGCAGAAGTTTAGGGCTGTTTCATCGCTATACACCTTGCAAATGTGGATGGCAGTGTGGATCTAGTTTTAAAAAAGTACTTTATTTGTTAGAAATGTGAAGATGACAGTATACAATATGACACCACAGACATCATCTGTGCCATGCAGAGAAACAATATATTTGTCAAACTGTGGTTTCAAGAAGAGCTTTAGCTAATGCTGCATCTGATTATATGATTTTCCTTTTTGCTGTCTTCAAATTTATAGCAGGAACTTGAGGTGATAATAGTGATTTGACATAGGCTTCAGTTGCTAAAGCACTGAGTGTTCCTTGTAGAGACGTCTAGTCCTTGTGCGTGATTGACAATATGTTAGAATAAAACCTTTTGGGTGTACTGAACCTGAGGGCACGCCACAGTGACTCACCAGCCTTCACCTTGGAGCATACTAACTTTTGTAAATACAGGGTAATACAGTGCACTGGCATCAGAATGTGTATTTAAGTATATTACAAAGATTATCTTGTCTCTTCAAAAGTCTGCCTCGTTGTGGCCTTGAGCATTCTAGTCCATAATGTGTCATTAAATCTTTAACTTCAGCTTCTGACACGTCAGATATCAGATACATATTAATTATACCCACACAACATAATTTAACTCAAAATACACATCATCATTTTTTAAATAAAAATAATAAAAAGTGAAGATTGGTGTATTTTGCTGTATGTGTATGCAGTGAGTCCTCACTGACAGATGCTTTGTCATTTTGGTGTTAGAGATCATTATTGTCAGGAAACTGTCTGTTTGCTGAGCACTGGAGAGTGCAATTGGAAAAAACTATCTGCTTCCAAAGATAGACAGGTGTGTAGTGATAGTCACTTCCTCTTGTGTGATTTTAAATTGAGTTTTTTAGAAAAAAAACTCCCCACCTACTGCATATCTGCTGCTCATCCTCCTGTGCTGCTAATCAAAGCAGTGTCCAGCTCACATCACTATGCCAACGCTGTAGGTGCTAAACTAGCCGTGTAGCAGTGTAGCCTGACGGAGGCTTTCATCTCCTCCTGAGAGGCTGCTGCCACTCCAGCTCGTCCTCAGACCACAGTCTGATGGGACACATAAGAGCGCTGTATCTACGCACTGGTCTAGACAATATGCCTCCATTCTCACATGTATGCAAT
Organism: Hypseleotris bucephala; assembly: GCA_036025885.1. Taxonomy (NCBI): domain Eukaryota; kingdom Metazoa; phylum Chordata; class Actinopteri; order Gobiiformes; family Eleotridae; genus Hypseleotris; species Hypseleotris bucephala. Next base: position 3,581 of record JAVQKG010062140.1, read on the forward strand.
CACACTGTTGCTTTTGCATTTGCTAACAAATTGTCTCTCTTGTAATCAGTCGCTTATGCTGCTCTTCTTATCAAAATTCTTTTGAATGTTCTGTTGCCATGGCACCTTGAACAATCTGCTGGAGTTTTTCTTTTTTCCTTTTCAGATCACAATTATATTTCTCTGCCATTTAACCTTCCTTTGAGTCAAATTAAGACCAGATTAGTACAAGAGTATGTGTGACAATAAAAAAGGTGTACTGGATGGCACCTTTACATGAAAATTCTTTGGATTAAAAAAAAAAACTAAAATTATTATCCATGTCTCAAAAGAGGAAGAATTGGCAGATGAAAGCCTAACTACACTAAAAACCTGTCAACGTGGATGAATGACAACCTTCACCGGTGTCATGTCTCAAAAGTTTACACAGCACATGCATTATCAACTGCTCTTTAAAAAGCTGTTATTTTACTTTAAAAAGGTGCAACAGAACAGGCTCATCATTTGTGCCTCACTCAATCTTTCACCCATATATGTGAAGAGTCCTGGGGCTACACATCCGGGATTAGCAATGAAACTCTATTCATATCATATCATATATCATCATATCTGCCAGTGGGTTCAGTGAATTACTTCCCAAACTTCAACAACAGATTCTTACACTTATGGTTTAAAATCTGGTAAATTGTTTAGTAGCTTTCTCATATTTAATGAAACAACAGCCACAATTAATTACCTCTAATAGTTACAGGGAGTGATGTAAAACACACATCCCAAACTCTGACCTTTAAATTCCAAAGATGTAATGCCCTGTGGCTCTATAAAAACCTGAATGACTTAAGCAGTGCTGTTCAAAATAGTTTTGTATAGTATTAAACCTGTTATAAAAACCTGTGTCCAAGTGCACAGCTTTAGATTTCTGTATTTTTCACCTTTTTTACATTTTAATGTTTGTTAAAGGTTTGCTTCCATCAGCAGCCAAGAGTCAGAATGAACTATGTCTATATGTTCAAAGGCTTAGACCACTCACTCTTGAGATAAAACAGGAATCACACATTAATAAACAGCATATATTCCAGCAGTACTTAAGGAAAAACAGACACAGCTTTTATGTTATTTCAACTTCCAACACAGTTTCATGATTATTTGCAATTGGTGGTAAATTTCAGGAGCCTATAGGCAAAATTTACCAAACCATAGAAGTACACAAGCATTCTACTGTCACCCTTTAGAATGGAGTTGAATTTGATTAAAATATGGTAAGCTTTGGATGTCACCTTTTAAAAAGCTTTATAGGCTAGTAATTGTATAATATGTTAATTAATAATGAATTAATCAAATGTTTTAATACAGTACACCAATTTCAAGTATAATGATGATAAATCTTCACTATAAATCCTATATAAATACTATAACATAATAAGCGCTGATTGTGCAGTTGTATCAAACTGAAATGTATTGTATAAGAGCAGCTTTGTTGTGTATCTTCACAGGATGTCTATGAACTGTAGCTCACATCTCGCTATAGATGACCTATATCCATCTCATGATACACCACAAAAGGATGCCTTTGAAAAGACCCTAACGCTGCAGAGTAGCACTTGTTTTATTTAGCGTAGAGCAGATCAAGGAGATAACATCCAGAACATGAAAGCACTGCTGTAAATACGATAAAGAACTAGCGCACACATGTGTGCAGTTATCAGCATAAAGACCATGTGCAAGATAACCCCTGAATTAACTAGTGCACATACTCTATGTAATTTATCATTTTCTTTTGCAGAAATGTTCCACTTGATTGGACAAAAATAAGCAAATAAACCAGGAGCCAAGACAAGTGTACTGTATATACTGTAAATACCAAGAGAGACTGTTTTTGTCACCTCTCATAAAAAGTCTGTGAAGTCTCCTGCTTCACTCTCTTCACACATGTAAAAACAAGCCAATTAAAGCATGGTGCAGCAGAGTAGAAACTATACATGCACTGTTTAGCATCTTAGGATAGCTGTAGCATTTTAAGGTAGTGCTAATGCACTGTATAAATATCAAGGTTCTGATGCTCAGTGAAGCAGTGTTATGACATTGGAGCTCATATAGGTAGCCTACTATTGTTGTTATTGCACTAGCACTTATCTCAAGTCAACATAAATGTGAGAACATTCAATGATACACTGAACCTTTAGAGCATCACATTATGGTGCCTTTGTGCTTAGCCACAGTGAAGACATTGGGTATTCCACTGCCTGTAATAGGGATAGATTTCAGCAATTTGTTAAAACAACGACAAGGGCAACTGTGCTATGTCACAAATGGCATTTAGCAATGGACAGATACAAATACTATGCACCTGAACCTAAATTGAGCTACCTCAGTAGTAATATGTTCCGGATCATTAAGCTCACACTCTGAGGATATTAGTCGCTGGATGTTGTGCTCAGCTACTCTCTGTTTTACATGTGGGTTAATGGTTAGTTTTCTTATTTTTTATTTCAGAGAATATAAAACTGACCTAATCCACCATTGTGTTTATAAAAGAATAGTGCTTGGTAATTTCATCACTTTGTCCAGTTAAGATGGACAATCTTCCAGTATCCCTGTAATCAATCACTTTACAGTGTTTTACTGTGAGAGAGAGCTGCGCCCCGTGGAGGGCAGCTGATATAAATAGCCGATTGGCTTCCTCTGTGGCTCTTCCTCTTTTTCTATCAGTATTCACTGCATGTGTCCTGTGCACTTACCCAGCACTATAAAACACACGTCTTTGTACTCTCAAATTATTGCCATTCATTTAGTTATATGTGTGCAACTATAGCATCAGTGTCAGAATATTGTAAACAATGACTTATTAAAATACAATCAAGGCCAACAGTTGATTAACATTTGAATAGTGGTAAAACACATTTTACAGTATAAAGTATATAATGGTTTGATTTCTAACAAACAAGAACTCTTTCGTTTTACTTCACTTCTTATACAGTCACAGTTATTTCTGTGACTTGTTTAAGCCATGCCTTGCTATTTCAATAGATTAATGACACCTAAAATTCCCATTTCTCATTGTTTCTTTCATTAGTGAATGCAATTTTATTTACTGTATAGGCTATATTTTCTTAATCACATTAAGCGGTAGGCTTTAATCAGACTTTATATAATTATTAATATTTGTTTTCGTGATTTGAGTCTTTTACTGACTCCTGACCACCTTAACTTAATAATCAGCAAAGAGAACAGAAACAATAAACCCGAGAGTGTTAGTGTGGTGATGGGATAGATTTTTAAAGTGCAGCAGTGATCCGGCAGCCTCGCACCCTCCTCTTTCCCTCCTCCCATTTGCAGTATCGTGTTGTGCTGGACCATGAGCCACCAGCCCATCCCGGAGTATCACAAACATCTCATATAGCGCTTCCTCTCCACATGGATGCTACAACACAAAAGATCTCATCTACACCACAGCAATAAACCCGGCGCTTCTCGTTTCTCTAAACGAGCTCAAATGACATCACATTGCTGCAGTGCTGCACTGTCCGTGAAAGGTGTCAGTCGTTTCCTCTGATACCAACCAAGCCTGTACTTCGTGCGGCCACTTCGGCTGGGCTTTGCTTCAGACATCATGGCGTTACAACATGTATTCATTTATAGTGGGATTCTCGTTACGCAGGTGGACGCATTTTGAGAAGACAGCTTGTTGTCCGGGACACAGCGTGATTTTCTTTCACTCAAGAAATTCACCGCATTGGTTTGTGAAAGAAGAAGTCGTACACGGAAACTAATTGCTCACATGGGCTGCTGTGTTGGATGAAAAAAAAAAACAGTCTATCCGTGCGTGCTTGGGTGGGAATCCTTCGTTACGCTCGAGACAGAGGAAGTTCTGGCAACAAATTGCTACAGTAACAACGAACAACTGCCGGTGAGACAGGCGTGATCGCTGCAAAACCGCTGTTTACAGTTTTCGACCTTCGTGGTTTTATTTTCGTAGACTTGGCGCAGAATTTGACGCCAGCCTCCCTGTCGTCAGATGCGCTTGAACGCGACTGCAGTTTTCCGTCAAGGGTCCATCTGGACTGCGATTTCTAACACGCTTTAGACTTATTGGAAATGAAACCTTCCCCTGTTTGTGCGCTACAAAGCACTACGCGGGGGACCTGATACGACCACATAGGGCTTCAACCCCATTTGAAACACAACTGGGGCACACCTGACTCTGCACGGCATTTGGATTTTTGAAAATTGATTTTGGCATTATGTCTTAAGCCACATTCACATCATTGTGGAAATTAAGGTGGGGTTTTATTCTGAAGCAGGTAACAAGAGGAGACCCTGCTTTCACACAGAAGACTGCAGATTGCCCACTGGATTTTAGCACCGACTAAACAAACCCAATAATATAAAGATAAGGCTTTTACGCGTACAGTGGGAATAACCAGTGGAACTGCATCCAACAAGAGGAATGATGCTCAACTCTTCACCGTTTTCGGATCACTTTTGGTAAGTCATCTGATAGACTTGGGGAGACGGGGGCAATTGACTTTGACACATTTGATAAGTAAAACTATATTTTATGTATAGAATATATCGATCGATCTATTGTTGCATTGTGCCTGCTTACTATCTCATTTAGCAAATCTCAGGTGTGGAGCACGTATTGCTTGCATTAATGCTGTTAGGCCTGATGAACAGCCATGGCATATCTATACCCAGGCAATTCACTGTGCACAGCAGAGATGCTTAAGCTGTGACACATGAGTTGAATGCCCAGAGACAGTGAGAGAGCATAGGAGAATGGCCCGGGTGTGTCTGCATCAGCGCCATGCGTGCATATAGGCCAACACTTCATAAATACCAGTAGCAACTTTGAAATGGTCCCTGCAGGGTAAGATGTATGGCTACTAGATGCATGTGGTGGACATTTCACTTTGGTCGATCAAACTTGTTAATTACTTTGAAAGGTTTTTTGTTCTGTTCTCTCTTTGGTTTGTTTTTTACATCAGAGCTAATGCTAAATGTCACACTTGGTTTTCTTTATTTGCAAATCAGTAGATCATGATGGATGATAAAGAGCCCCAGAAAGTCTGATGCAGCATGATGATGATGATCTCATGGGCACTATAAATGAATGCTGCCAATTGTGTCTGTTTAGCCCCTGCCATCATTTTGCAGTTATTCAATAAGCTCAATAGGCTCAGCTTCCACTCAGCACTTCTGTAGAAGTTACTCTCACTGGCTCTAATTTTGGCGCTGAGGCAAAGAGGGCCAGAAAGGTCACTGTCTGGTCTCTGTGACTGTAGTCTCATCACTCAGAGAACATGGTGAACAGCAGATGGGGAATCTATGTTATGAGGTGTCTGTACGGACACGGCAAGGTTGTAAATTTATTAGATTGAGGTGGGGTTAGAAGTCAATACACTTACACTAAAGTCAAGAGAACATCCCTCATACAGCTCAGCTTTATCCTCATAATTCTGTCCAAGACATCCCCTGGGAGCATGTAAGCATTGGCCAGCTCTGCTTTCAGGGGTTAGCACCAGTCTTACTGCAGCTCACAGTGTTACTGGAAAACAGTAGTGCCATACAGCCTGCTTTAGCTTAAGTGAGCTTAGGGACTGTGCCGTGCACTCATACATAGCAGCAGAGCAGTGGTCAGTGGAGAGCTCTTTTCTGCTCAAATAAAACAGCAGGAGGGAAATGGAGGCTGTCACAAGGTTGTGGCATTGCAACAAGCAATAAAGACACTTGACTTTTATGGCTCAAATAAATAGAAGTAGCTATTTTGGGGCTATTGTTGCTGTTAAATGTTTTATTGGAGGATAAAACATCTTTTAATTGAATAGACTGAAATCATTTTTTTTAACTCTGAGCAGCATAGGTTTAACACACCAGTCTCCTAAGAGGTTAATGAGGTTTCTCCTTTTGAGGCCTGATACCCTTGAGCCTTATTGGATTTGTAATTTTAATTAACAGTGCATGCAGCAAGGCTCCTATGTATTTAGATGTCTTTCTTCACTAGTTATGTGTTGTTAATAGTAATGAAGCAGTCTATGGCTCGCCTGTGTGTTGCAGGATGTTACAGTAGAAGCACAGAGCACTAGCTGTCATGTGTGTGTATAATGAGATCAGACAGGATGGTCATTATCATTACCATGCATTATTGCTAACACTACTATGTTTAGTCCTGGATGCATAGACTAATTGTACAGATTGTGTAGTAGACCTTAATGCATAAAGTAAGTGACAATGGCTGCTGAGTGGAGCTCTCTGTGCTGGGGCCGTGGGGTAAGATTAATGGGGTCCCTCTTACATGCCATTCTGTTGCATTGTGTTACAGCAGCTGCTCATAGTGTCTGTGTTGTGCATAGCATTATGAAGTCATGACAAATAAAGGGGTTATCATTATCAACCATTGCAGGTATGGAAGCCTTGAATAAAGTGCAGAGTTTTCATTTATATTCTGGTGATGAAGGCATTAAGGAGCAAATTTAAGTCGAAAGTAAGTATGAAAATAGCCACAATGAGTCATGTTCACAGTTTGGCATTTGTACAATGCACACAGTTGTACCCAATATGTTTTTTAGGCAGTCTAAGAGCTTTGAAAAAACAAAGTGACTTTTCAGCATGCATGTAATTTTCCACTGCTACACACAATTATGCACAGTGGCAAACTACAATAAACTTAAATGAAGAACATAATGCAGCAATATGTAGAGCAGAGCAATAAAAGAAACCAATTATTAGAAAAGAGGGAAGGTTAGGGGTCTTGTTATGTAAATTAGTTTAATTTTCAAAACCCTGGCTGTCTGGCTTTTTTTGAATTTCTTTTTCCCATTCAGAGATTTTGTAAATAAACAATGAAACGTCAAAGAATGAGATGACGAAAAACCATGAAAGACTTAAAAGGACTGATGTCAGTGGAAGAATAGCTTTACCTTCTTTGTAACATTTGAAATTTGGGGGATTGTGCATGCTGGAGAATTGATTCCGTTGTGGAAAAAGGGATAAAATAAGTGGCAATTAAATTGTTACTGACGAGACAGAACAAGACGGATGTTTCTCTCAGGACAAGTCATTTAGCACTCTAGATGTGAAGAAGTTGGAGAAATGGCATAATTGCTGTTGGCCAAAACCATCAAAACACTTCAAAATCAAACTCCAGCCTTTGCCATGACACAATTACTTGTTTTTATTGTATGCACCATTATCAGTGATATTTTTCATTTAAATTACCAGTGGTTTCTAACATAACTGCTTTAGCCAAGGTTGCACTCTTTTTGGCGTTAGGCGATGACACAAATTGAGTACTTACTAAGTGGCTGGCAGGTAAATTTTAGTCTGAGTCTCAGCACCTGTTCATTGCCTCCAGAGTCTGCTTGCACACGGATGAGCAGCTAATGGCTAGGCTAAGTACTTTACTTTGAAGCTGTATTTCAGATATGGAGTATGTGCTATGAAATCTCTTGTACAGCAGTGGTGACCTCTTTATCTTGTTACTGAGGCTGCAAGTAGACAAACTTTTAAGCTTAACATGAAAGCTTGCATGGTAATTTATGGCATTTATAAAGCAGCTTAATGTCGTATGACAACATATTATTACACATTGTACTTACTAAGAATTGGATCCTCTCCATCTCTTTATTCATTTTACTGGTTAATTTATTGACTGTACTGCTCTGAGCTGCAGTGTGACCTGTGCCAACCCACTCAATCTTGTCAATGCAGAGGTGGCAGTTTTTCACAGTTTTGTGGCACAGGCTCACAGAGTTCAAAGTCACGGGGGGTAAATGGATCAGAAACTCGTAGATGACCTTGTCTGTGTTGACCCTCTTCTATACAGCTGTGGCTTTTCTTTTAACATGCTATACTGTTGCCTGCAAATTAAAAAAGACACCAAGCAAGAATTATGTACAGTGGTAACTTAATGGTGACTAATAATGTTTTTCTAACTTTTCTAACTTTTCTGAGCTTTTTGCTATATTTGCTAACACTGTGACTGCAATAGTTTGCTAGCATTGTATGAATTGGCTCTATGATGTAGGCATGGTCTAAAGGGGGAGAGAGGGTCTTAAAGAGTTTACAGAGAAAACAACAGCCCCCCCCCCCCCAAAAGAAAGAGAAAAATTTTTGCTATTGAAATTTATAAAATGTAGAGGTAAACAATATGAATTTAAAACACTTTCAAAGGATATATCATGCTTCCTTTAAATTCTCTACAACAAGCTCCAAAGTAAATTTTTCAATAAATGATTGGTTGTGTAAGTTTTTGAGTTGTATGTTTTTATCTGTTAACCCACTCTACATGATAGTGGATGTGGCACTTGTTATATTGGAGAGCATGAGTGTTTGCCCTGAGCGTACCTTTTAACCACGTCTAAGCTTGTTGTTTTCCTGACAGACTGATAAAAACAGATGATCTAAGAAGCCGTACTGCTTCAAGACTGACCCTCTTGCCGCTACATGACGAATGTCACATAAAATGGAGCTATAGGGTGTGACCAGAATGCACAATAGCATCCTGTGGAGGAAGGACAGTGGCGCAGAGACATTGTTGTAGAGACTTGCTTGGGTAATAGGGATACAGATGCATGTATAGGATGGCTAGAAAGCTAATTATATCAGAATGTAATACTGTATTGAACTGGCCAACTGAGCCATGTATAACAAACACCTTGAACAGTGGGTCTGTAGGAGGGAGTATCATGACACAGACATTCAGCTGTGGAAATCTGTCACCTGCTGAAAAACATATTATTTGAACTGCGCTGTAGCATCACATCTAATTTCCATAAGATGTACTGTACTGCATGCTACCAGCCACTCGACTATCTTTTCCTCTGACTCCGATAACAATATTATTTGTGGCATGTGTCTCCCTCAAGAAACAGTGTTGTGCATTCATCCTGCCATAGCGGTTGCCTTGAACTGTGGCGACTGACAGAGTGCCATAGCCTTTGTATGGTCATTTAAATGAAGTGCTTTAATGTCTTGTGACTATAACAATGCTGGGGGTAACACAGTGGCTAAACTCTGATGTTTTACACATGGCAGCATCCGGTCTTCTTCTGTTTACCTGAAGGTGACATTGATTTAGATCATGCTTTCAGTCGCTGCATCTGGTCATATTGATCAATATCTTCTACCAGAACAGCCTTTCCCTTTGGCTCTCTGGAGGAAACCAATTAAGAAAGCTACACTCCCATATAGAATTTGAAATGCACGCAAACACAACCTACCCCACAGAACCATTAAATAATGCATAAGAACAACTTTTTATTGTGCAGAGCTACCACACTTCCAACTTGTTCTATTAAGATTTCTCATCTGAACCACAAGGCAATAGTCCAAATGCATTGAGTTTAATGGAGCACTCATTCTGGACTGGGGCATTAACAAAAGATAATGCCTCCATAAATTACTCCTTCTGAGTATGGAACAGTATTGGAGATAATGATGTCATTGCATATAGGGTAGTTTTTTAAAAGCACTTACTCTGCCTGGCCACTTTATTAGATAGAGCACGTACCCAGTCAAGTGGACCCAGTGTGGTCTTGAATTGATTTAGTGCATTCAGAGATGAATGTCTGCAGACCTTGGTTCCTACTTTACTGTAGCCTTTCTGACAATTAGCAGGATATTTTTTGCACACAAAACTGGGGTCTCTGGTCATTTTTGGTCCATTGTTTTAAACCTCAAAATCAGTGTTAAAATGATATCCCATTTGTCAGCATGCATATTCTGATACTCATTTTAAACTTTTGAACATGTCTGCTTGAGTAAATGCACTTATTTGCTGCCATGTGAGGCTAATTTGATATTTGGCTTAACTAGCAGGAGTACCTAATAAAATCAGTGTCTACTCTAGCCTACCACAATAGAAATGCAGAGGTTTATTTCCTATAAAAGCTGCAGAAGCAGTGTTGTTTAAAAGCCTCACCCATTATCTTTCCCTTTTTCCAGTTTGGTTGAATTTGTGATCCTAATAAAGCTCGAGTACACGCATAATCTCAGCACCAAACAAAGGATGCTTTCTCAAATTGTTTTTGCATGTTATTTTACTGCAGAAAAACCAAGGTCTGTTTATTCTTGTTTTCAAACAAATAGAAAAAGAGTCCTAGGTAATTTTGTTTTCTTTCCGTCTTAATTTTCAATTCCTAATCAAAGCGTTGAGTCCAGAGGATTCACAATCACAAGCTTGATTTTCTTGTTGTGTTTTGAGCTGAAAAAATATAAAACTCATGTTGATTAAATCTTTTCAGACTTAATACTTGTGTGGGGAATTTTTATTGGTGCCTTAAAAAAAAGACACTGCTGCCGAGATCTCCAACCATGCTTGAAGAAAACACCCAGCTCAGAGAAGATGAAAAATATATTAGCTTTAAGAAAGAAATGTGGTTCAAACTATCCATGTCTTTAGCCCACATCCATGAAATAGCTTTTCCTTCTTCGGTGCCGCCTTTTGTGCATGAAGTATTTGATATATTTCTCATATAGTACGCACAACACTGAAAACCGGTAATTTACTGCTGTGAGCCTTGAAACAACAAGGCTGGCAGGTTTATTTTAAGGTATGCTGTGCTAGGTGCAAAATCCTAGACCTCTGGTGCTTAAATCTACAGACTTCAAAAACATTTGATTTGCCAAATACTGGGAACGTTCACTTAGGTAAGATTTAAAGCATAAAGCATAAATGTTTCTATAAAAAGATATGTTAAAAAAAACTTTAATTTTAGAGTATATGGAGTCCATATACTTTACTAGATATGTAGAGTATATGGACAAGTAGCCTACACCCATCACTGGTCATATTATTAGATAGCTTTTTACGTAATGTGCGCTTAATCAAGGTAATTAGTCAAACAGCATTATTATGAGTAAATGTAGTCATACACTTGTTTAATATGTTTTGCATCTTTAAAGAATGGTTGTATCTTTTTGCAAAAGATACAATAAAAAATATATGAGTTTAATGGCTAAAGGTGCCAGTAGTTAGAGGGTTGCATTTCTAAAATATTACAGTGGCAATTTTAGCTCATTATTTCAAGGTCTGTACGATTTGTGATTGTACAATATAATATCATAAAATCCATTGAGTGCCACTTTATTAGGTACAAGGACTACCTAATAAAGTGGACAGTAAGTGTTCATAGATGAGAAATGTAAGTTGTAGGCATCTATTTAAATACGTTCGCTATAGCTAAGCACTATAACACATTGATCAGCATATTACACATACACGTGCAGAGGATACTTCAGCAATATACGATTCTTGCTGACACAGACTTTGAACTGTGCCTCAGAAAAATCCATTCACCCAATTCTCTCTTATTGGTTGTTTTCTACCTTGTATCCTTATTGTTTACTAAAGTTTGCCTATCAATTCTAAGGGCCTGTGTTGATGTAGTGTGTCCAGCCCCAAGTTAATTCGGCAATACCTCATTTTGTTAGTATTTATGGCTATGTTTCTTGTAGATTGATTTTTGTGTTTGCAGATTGCGCCCAGACTCCCTTGCGTCCAGTGGCTGATTTCCTGTTAAGTAGTGCATTATAAATCGTTTACAGAATAATTTACATGTCTTGTATGGTCTTAATGGGCCCCATGCTGGGTGCAGTATGGAGAAGCTAGCATAGTACAATTCACGGGATGTGCTTCCTTTTGATTTGATAAACAACGACTGGCTTGGCCTTTGTTATCAGGGAGGCACAGTCCAGCCCAGAGGAAGACAATGAAACAAAAGTGACACTAAACCATCAGGTTGGCTAATTGGCTAATTTGCACTCATAAATACAAGGGGTAACCAATGAAGGGGTAAGCCAAGGAGAAAGTTGACATAAAAAGAGCTAAAAAACCTGCAAGTGGCTCTGGTGGGTAATTGACTAGGTATAATTGTGCTCCACATTAGCACCTGGTCATTGCACCATTTTTAGCACAGAAGCAAGGTGACATTGTCAGGAGTGCAAGAGACATGCCAAAAAACTACCACAACAAGGATTTTTTCAAAACCCAGAGGATGCTTGTGTCCTTAAAAGAGCACAAAGAATCTTTATTTCATTTGGAGCAATGCCTCATGTGAAGTGGATCAAGTGCAAAGTACACTCATATGCAGCTGCCAAGTCAAAATGCAACATAGGGCCAAATATAGATAATGGCCTTACTTGTGCTTAAAGTTTGTGGCATACTTTTTTAATAAAAGATACAATGCAGTAAAACTAAGGCACAGTTAACTAAAAATACACACACTGGTCATTTTTGGTAGACCTGTTTACTTTCCTGTGACACATGTGACACACACACATCACATCGCATCTCATTAATCCAATGGATTTAGTCATGCATAAGAATAAGAAAGGCGATTTAAGTGACTTTGAACATGGTTCTTAGGTTGGTGGACTCTGAAATTGGTGATCAGCCGGGATATTTTACATATAATATTGGGGTTTACACTGAATGATTTGAAAAAGAATATCAATATCTGTGGGCAAAAATAGCCTGTAGATGCCAGAATTGTGAGACTGGTTTGACAATAGAAAGGCAACATTAGCTCAGATAACAATTTGGTATTTTATACTCTGCACACAACCCAAAAAAATAACAAAACAAAAAAACAATGGTTGCGTTGCCAGGTATATTGTCAACCTAATAGAGTGTTCACTCAATTTGAGGGTAACACTGAAATTATTAATATGTAAACTGAGATTATATTTAGCTTATTTGCATTGTGCTATTGTTTGCTTTTTATGAGTATTTGTATTATTATTATTAATTGTTAATTGCTTAAATTAAATCATACAAAATGATATAATTTAAAATTTATAATTTAATGACCAAAACATCTGACAAAGCCCTACTTCTCACTGTATGCTAACAATAGGATTTTGTTACAGCCTTTGCCACAATGCAGATACTAACCTTTACTGCAGTGAGTTAGTGTGACAGTTTGTGTCCTACAAAAGCTGAAATCTGTTCAACAGAATTGAAGCTTGTTTGTCCAGCATCACAGATTACTATCTGTACAACACTTACAAATGCTGCAGCGATCGGGTCTTTGCCAAATGGCTTTAGTTGATCCACTGTTTTGTCTTAATTATGAATACTGAGCAAGTGTAAACCACTGTGGAGATGTCTGCCTGCCAAATGCAATAGGCCTAAATGCTGGATGTGAATATTTTAAGGACCAGCACAGAAAATATGCATAAGACAGCTCAAACGTTTTGTCCAATTATAGTAGGTTGCATACCAAATAGCACCATTACCAGCATTACTATCAAATAGCTAATAGTTAATAGCCTTTCACATCACATTAGGCCCATGAACCTAGTCATGCACACACTGCTGAAGGTCCACAGTTCCAACCAAGCATCAGAATGAAAAAAAGTAATTGCTATTTTTAGGAATATTGACAGCAATTAGATGATTTACGATATTGTTTTAAAAAGCAAATTCTCATTCACAACACATTTTAAACCTTTCCGAAAGCATTACCCTGAAGGCATTTTAAGTTTAGTTAAATTATTAACTGTTAACTTATAAACCACAATATCATGTGCCTTTCAGGACATTTTTTGTAAAGGTTAAACATAGAAGATAAGAATTTTATGTATTTATGTATATATTTTGTTTTGTTTGACCTAAAGAATTGCAGCCTTTGCGATTTGCTACTTGCAACCTGTAAAATTGCAATTAATTATGCAGCCCTACTTCATAGTTACTATGAACTTTGTCTTGTGGATGCCTGGTAGACTGAGTATTTCAGTTGGGTCTTAAAACACACAACCATATCTAGGTTTATAGAGAATTGTTTGAAAGGGATTGGCTATCTAGTGAGCAACAGTGGTGCCTTGTTGTCGCCAGGGACTGTCAGAGACTGGTTTGATATGGCATTAGTTAAAAAAAATAACTTGTTTCATCAAGATCTGCAGAAAACTATTTCCCAATGCACAAAGTGACTAATCATGAAGGAGGCGGGCTACAGCAGCAGGAGACCACACCGGGTGCGACAATGAGTGTATATCACACAAATACATTGATAGATACTCTAACAACTCATGCTAGTAACCAAACCTTGCGTGTTTCGAAGAGGGGCCAGCGGACTTTGACTTACACAAGACGTGAACCGGCAACAACAAAGGCTACAAAGATCCAGACCTCAGCGGTGCAAGAAAAACAAGCTTGCGGTCTTTGCCCACGGTGCTCCTGTCTGTCAGGCTTCATCAGCACACACAAGCAAACCTTGGTCGGAGAAAAAGCCGCCCCTCAGAAGGTCAGCTGTAGATCATTCCAGAGCAATGGTGCAGAAATGTGAGCGATGATATGAAAGTTTTATGGATTGACGCCGGAATATACTCTACTATGCAGCAAACTACCAAACAAACAGGGCTGTAAAGGGCTTGTGTTGTTAAAATGTGTTGTGGTAGAAAAGTAGGTTGTAGCAGGTGGTTGTGAATGAATGGCCTTTTGGAGCCACTCAAGCTTGTATTTATTGATGGGGCTTTCTGACAGGGTGAGGCAGGATCAGTTCATTAGATATGCCCTGACAAACTATTTCTCTGCTGGGAGGCTTGATGGATGATGACTTTATGTAGCTGTTGTGGGCTGGGGGTCTATTGACTAAAAGTGCCTCATTTATGGTGGGAGAGTTTAGTGATATTGAGCATTTATAACAGTGTGACAACCTCCTACCAGTTGTTTGGGTGAAAAGTTTGTTTATTTACTCAAACATGACAATACAATATATAGGCACAAGCCAAATAATTTTTTTCTTGATTGTTTTTGTATTTGTCTTTACTATTTTTAACACCAATACTCAGCTTTAAATCTTGATTTAGCTTCATTTAATGCTAATTTCTTTTTCTGGCACATTTTAACCCAGGCTTTGCCACAGTTTACAGTGGTATATATCTGGTTTGTCCTGGTTTAGTCCTAGGATGGCTTGGTTATGTGATCGCCGGCGTTGGCGTGTGTGCGTGCGTGTGTGCGTGTCTGTGATCAAGATAACTCAAAAAGAACTGCACGGATTAGGATGAAGCTTTCAGGGATGGTCAGGACTTGTTTAAGGAAGAGGTGATTAAAATTGGGTACACCTGTGATGAATATTAATTAAGTTATTAATTAATTAAGCTTAAACTTTTAAATGCTATAACTCAAGCAGTTTTTGCCAGATCTACTTCTAACTTTCTGGGCAGTTACATATAATGAAGACGCATACATATGAAGACTTTGGTGCCTCTATGATAAATAATCATTGCATAATTAATTAATAATTACTTGGAGATTTTTAATTAAGCCATTAATCTTAGTAAACATGAACCAAATCTCATGAAGTTTGACACAGTGATCCGGGCTAGGGTCTATTTTATGGACATATGCAAATTATCACGGTCGGATAAAAAATGCCTCTATAGCGCCCCCATGTTTATGACTCCTATGGGACTCTT
>JAVQKG010062166.1:0-19661 GCA_036025885.1 Hypseleotris bucephala
AATATACGTAATAATGTACAAGTGCCACCACAGAAAAATAACCTTGCTGATAAAAGTCGATCCTTGGATTCAGGAGGAACAGTGTGGTCCTGGTGAACACTGGACCAGCTCTTTACCCTGTACCGTTGCTCAAGGGAGGTGTCCATGTGTGCTGTGTGGATCTGCAAAGGTATTTGACCTTGTCTCTCCAGGTTAGGAATTATACTCAAAGATACTGCTTATCAATATCAATAATATTATCGGTGCTTTGCAGTGGAAAAAAGAGGAAGGTGACTGTGTCATCAGAGAACTTAACTACAAATTGCCCAGGCAGGGAACTGACAGAGTTGTTTATATACACGTTAGATAAAAGATTCATGTTCCTTGTGTTTCTGGGGAACTCAACGTTGAATCTGACTTTTTGTGACCCCTTTTGTTAATAAGCAGCAGTAACATTTTTAATAAGGAGCAGTAATATTATATCAGAATGGGGTTTACGTTTAACTGAGCTGACCAATAAGAAAAGAATGTCTGGATTCACAGTGTTGCAGGTGTAACTTAGATCTATAAAACAACAGCCTAGCTTATGACTGTACTGCCTCTCTTCCTAGTTCTCTTAAAGGAATGGACCTGTTCATGCTGCCATATGGACCTTATTTATTTATTTGTTTTCAGGTACTCTGCTCCAGCTTTGTTCTTCTCGTCCATGCGATCTCTCATAGTCTCCAGTTTCCGGACCTTCTGTGTGTCTCCAGTCTCCTTCATCTTCTGTATCAGGAAGTCCAGATGGACATAAGTGGACACAGCGTCTACGTTCAGAGCAGTCTCCTCCAGCTCCTCGATAATGCGGAAGATCTCATTCAGAGACTGGTTTTTACTTTCCTCAAGGTCAGACATTTTCTTTTGTAGGTTGTTCAACTCCTCAAGCTTTGTATTGTGTTTTTCTTGGTTTCTCTCAAATCTTTCCTTCATCTCCTCATTTGTCTTTTTAACTTTTCTGAATTTGTCCACATATTTCCAGTTTTCTTTCACATGATCTTTCACTGGACATTTCCTAGGACAGACTGTACAGTTACCGTTTGTCATGACTGCACACTGAGAGGGGTTTTGGGCCCATGTGCATCCAGGATAATGGCAGTTTTCTTCACATTTTGTGCAGCAGACAGCCCCACTGAAGAAGAATATACCAATCACATCCACGTTCTCCTTAGCTTTGAAAACCTCAATTTCTTCAGTCTCAAAGTTCTTACAGATCTCCATCTTCTGGTCATATTTGCTCAAAGCCTTCTCGGTCTGCTGGATGTCCTCCTTCGTGGACTCAATGGACTCCACTTGTTTACGCAGATTTTGGATCGAGTTTATCAGTCTCTTTCGCAGTTCTAGAACATTATTAGTTTGAGTCATTTCAGCAGATTCTTGTTTTTGAAGAAATTCTATAAAGAGCTCCATGTTTTTCATTGTGGTGTCAAAGGCCAGTTCCAGGTATTGTGTTCCCTCGGTTCTATCGTCCCTCTGACAGTTATCAAACAGGAAGTAAACAAGATCATTATTCTCTTTTCTGGCACACTGTGTCTTCGATGCCTCCAGAGCGTGTAAAGCATTGGTGGGTTTCCTCCCATCAGAGTGAGTGATCAGAGCCACTATGTTCTTCATGTTTTTCCCGAAAAGAGATGTGACAGAGTTTAAGACATAAGCCATTCTGTCACTGAGACGATTGTCTGAGGCCTTCAACACCAGACCAACTGCATGGACCTCTCCTACACCTCCCTCTGGACTGAATAACTCTGTTAACCTTTGAATAATGCCTTCATCCGTTCCTCTGGTGTCTCCAAACCCTGGAGTGTCTACCACTGTCAGAGTGAAGTCCAGAGAGTCTCCATGGATCTCATACACCGTCACGTCTGAGGTCTTCATCTGAGGTCCACTCCTGATGTCTGTTATTTCAAACCACACATCGTCCTCCCACTTTACTCCGAGGGCAAAGTTATACAGTGAGTTGAGTAATGTTGACTTTCCTGCTCCGGTTTCTCCAAACAGTAACAGAGTTTTATTTTCCCTGTTGATGTCTTTGACTCCGATGGTCTTCTTTGTCAGTGTCCCGGTGGTGAGGGGTTTGGTGGGGAGTCGGTACACACGAGGAGATCCCTCTTGGATCACACCAGTTTTATAAATGAGATCCTTGAATTGAGGAGACACATTGGTGTTCCTGAAGAGAAAGAAAGACATTTCACACTTTATGCTTTTGTACAATTATTCTACTAATACAATTTACACACAGAGCAAAGCTTTGAAGCATGCACTTGAAATGTCACATAAAATAATTGTCCCTTTTTAAAATTTTGACAGTGTAAGAAGATGAAACATCCAGAACCCGTTCAGTATGAGCTGCCTTGATAATGGTTATAGCTATAGAGCCTTTAGTCAGTGATCTGTTCACAGTAACTGCACATTTGTCCAAAATACTCAGTTCCATTTTGTAAAGTAAACTTATTAAAGTCGTATTTGTGGTTTAAATGTATTAAATATTAAACATGAGCATACACAAACTACTATGGTCCATCTCCCTGTACTTTATAATAACTTCTTATTTACAAGTACGCTAGTTAAAATGCCTATACTATATGCTTATTGCTGCAAGTAATAAAAAGACTAACCCCGGATTTCCACAGTATGCGCCTGGCTCCAGAGCTGCTCAGCGACAATCGCCGTTAAAGAGTTTACCCAAAAACACACGGAAGAGAGACACGAGTCGATTCACGCAGCATTAAGGCCAATACACACCAGCGTCGCCGCTCTACCCCGCGTCACCTATACATACATTGCGCCTATGAGAACCTTCAGAACATTTTCTTGATCGTAAAAAAATGAAACTCAGCACAAATATAAAACATGTCAGGGCAAGCAAAAAAATTATATTATGGCCCTGCCCTAAACCCAACAGGATGTCGGCCATTTTGGTTCAAAGTTGAGACTCCAAAAATGGAGCCTTCGCTCTTTAACGAACTCGTCTCAGGGTTTTCATCCGACAGACTCCAAACTTGGTCAGTATTATCTACATCAGTGGGATCAAAAGTTGTTTAGTTTTTCTATACGTACTTCGGTGTAGTTGTGACGAGCTCTTAACGAAGCGTCTTGTTTTAGAAGTTTGTGTAACTTTACTTTTGTCGTATTGACTTGGACCCAATGTAACAATTGTGCGCAATGATAAGCTGGACGTAATGATATATGAAATAAGTACCATCTTCAAAATTAGCTCTCTGGCGCCCCCTAAAATTTCACAATGGTGTTACAAAATTTAGTTGTTGTGGTTGTCGTAGACAAATGCCCTTTACTCTTATGAACATTTGCGTGCCCTCTGCAATTGTGTGCCCCAGGCGTGCTCTAGGCGGTCGCGTGCTCTAGGCGGTCGCGTGCTCTAGGTGGTCTCAAGGGCGGCGAGGGCCATTATCGTCACTTGCGGCTTTAATTTAATGTGTTGCTTCTCAGCTACAGCCATTTGTGTGTCTCTTTCCTGTTGTGTTTGTGTGCACTAACCCTTCAATATGAGTTCACTTGAGAAGGTTTTGTACATTTCCCTAAAACATCATTCTTTGTTCAGTCCATAGGTGGCATCATATTAGTGAGATGTGGTCAGTGGTGGGGGCTAATGCGGTGTTTCAAGTTTGGGCCTAATCGCGCAAAGTATGTGTAAGTTAGAGGCTGTCAAATATACCTAACTCCCCAATTTCAATCCAATATGGCCGACTTCCTGTTTGTCGTAGGGCGGGGCCATAATAATTTTTTATGTTCAGCACGATGTGGAGAATCACTGTATCAAGTTTCATAGCTCTCCGACAAAGTAAGTGTATCCAGAGTCCCATAGGAGTCATAAACATGGGGGCGCTATGGAGGCATTCTTTATCCGACCGTGATAATTTGCATATGTCCATAAAATAGACTCTAGCCCGGATCACTGTGTCAAACTTCATGAGATTTGGTTCATGTTCACTAGCATTAATGGCTTAATTAAAGTTCTCCAAGTAATTATTATTTAATTAATCAATTATTATTTATCATAGAGGCACCAAAGTCTACATATGTCTGCGTCTTCATCATATGTAACTGCCCAGAAAGTTAGAAGTAGATCTGGCAAAAACTGTTTCAATTATGACATTTAAAAGTTTACGCTTAATTAATTAATAACTTAATTAAAATTCATCGCAGATGTACCCCATTTTAATCACTTCTTCCTTAAGCCAGTCCTGATCGTACCTGAAAGTTTCATCCAAATCCGTGCAGTAGTTTTTGCTTAATCTTGATCACAGACACGCACACACACACACGCCAACGAAGGCGATCACATAACCTCCTGGCGTTGGTAATTATACTCCCACTCTGCTAACAGGTTGATAGTTAAGAGTTTAAAGTATATGTGATAGACAGCCTTACAAACCAATCAGAAGTGACGTCACAGTAGAGTGCGGGCCCCTGTCACCCCCAGGGGCCAGAGGTGGGTGAATGATCGTCCAATCAGAGACAGAGTTGTTGTCTATGCAACATTACTCAGGCCAATTGAGCGTCACCTGATAATAATATGGTCATCAGTCTGGCCCCTAACAAACAAGCCCTCTTCACTACAACTGTAACAAGGATTTGTACTTTTTCAAGGACACTACAGGAGTTTAGTGACAGTAAATTGTAACTGCATTAATATGTTATATTTCTATTTCTTTATATATTTGTCGGAGGATGTAGATGAACTTATAAAGTAAATTATTTTGGGGGCAAGACGAAGTACACAAACTTGCATTATCCTGAAGGCGGTCTGGAACCATTATATGCAGAATCGGTGTGGACAATATGACAATAAAATATCGAATTGTGATATGCAGTTATGATGATCTGCTAATTTAGGAAGATTGTTGAATGGTGAATAATTTATGCTCTGGTCTTCACTGTAATCTTTATTGTAACAATACCAGCGTTCATATTAATACAAACAAAATATTGAATTGGATTTGTGTTGAACTTGTACTTTACCCTTGGCCATGTTGATTTAACACTCCCGTTCATCTTGCTCTGTTGCGTTCGTCTATCGGTACCTTTATCTGTTTACTTCAGCCCAGTGTAGGCTGTCTTACCGCTTGACTGATGTCTGCCACTCTTGGTACTACTCCATGCTATTCATACCACCAAGAACTCAATTGATGCAAGCTGCTCACCGGACTCAAAGCTGGTACAATGGAGAATCTGGCTTTCTAGGTCAATGGAAACCTGGCTCACCACCAAGCTTAGGTTTAGCTCTATTCTTCACATATTCTTGGTCACATCCGCTGTCAAATTAAAATCAGATTAGCCTTAGTCCATATTATGTGCATCTTCTGCATCTTGGTTTAGGTCAGAGTAATTCTCATCTTTCTAACTTACAGTCTCCTTTAACTCCATAAAAAGGACTTTGGAGAGACAAATACTGTGTGGTCTGGCATCAAAACAAGTAGTGACAAAATTAATCATCATGTCACTTACACAAAAACACTAGCAGCTTTCGGACACAAAAACAGGGTTTTTAAAGAAACTCTTTCAAAGTCACACTGCGTCTCACTTTGTTACACTTTTTTGTTCATTCTTTGTATTTTTTTGTTTTGTTTGTCCTAACATCTGATCCTTGTAAACAGAACGCTGGAATAAAAGAGATGGTATCAGCGCAAATATTGGCTCTTCCTTAGGTTGCAATAATTCCCTCAGCGCTGTCTGTGGTTGGGAGTGATAAACAGGAGTGCGCTGTTTGTCTGTGTGTGCTAAGTGTCATGTTAACAGCTTTATTATAAGGCAGGATGGGACAGTCATGGGTGATTGGGTGTAGGGTTGGATAGGTATAATATGCTTATGCGTGTATATGGAGGAAGTGGAGGCTTCTGTAGACTTTACCTTTGCTGATGGACAAACACCATATGGACTAAACCAGACAATAACAAGAAGAAAGACCACAGGTATTTGAATAATGATCATGACTTTGTGTACCAATACATTCAAATGCTTTAGGATGTTGGGAGTGCAGTGGCAAAGTGGACGTGTGAACCAACTAACTATGAGCCTTAAAGGGCCGCTGTTTAGCTCAGGTAGAGTGCGTGGCCCATATGCAAGCCATCAGAGCTTGCCCCAGCATCGTGAGTTTGAATCCGGCTCATAACAGTTTGCCGGATTTCACTCCCCACTCTTTTACCTGATTTCCTGTCAATCTACTGTCTTATCAATAAAGCCAAAAAATTAATAAAATTATTGTGCCATTCTGTGAAAAATTCCTAGATCCAGACAGTGACCCGGATCACTCCCAATATCTAATCACTTGTTTCTTGTGTAATTCCTAACCTTCTCGAAAAATGTAATCAAAATCCATTAAGTATTTTTTGAGTTAAGTCGCTTAGAGACTGACAGAGGGACAGATTCTACCAAAAATATTATCTATGGTATTGTCTTGTTCGTATCTCTTTCTCACTTTGGTCTTGTACTTTTACTTGGTCTTGAACATCAATTTACCTGGTCTTGTCACAGTCTCGGACATAGTGCTCTCAAAGGTTTATCTTACATAGTGTTATTGAGATTTACACACTTACTTTTAGGATATTGTTTGAAGCATGTTTTCATTTTTTAGACCTAGTTAAACTTGTTTATGCCAAGTATGATGCCAAAATTGTTTATTTAGCTACTATTAGCAATCAAGAAACTTTATTTTTGACCTTGTATGTGGATAAAATGTTGCTTTGTTTGTTGTGTTAGCCTTCAAATAAAAAGTGAAAACTCTAAGGAAGTAAAAATGACAAATGTAAACTGTCTCACCTTGAATGCGTCTCTATTTCAGTATTGACAAAGTTATTACCCATATCCCATTCGAGCTAACTTGTTAATAAAAATTGACTAGCGCACAGGGTATAAATATTAGCCTTCATGTTTTCCCCATTGCTTCATTACACCAAGACATCCCAGTATATGTCCGCTGTGGATCAATAAGATTTATCCTATCCATGGGCCCTAATCAATAGAACGTGTACCCTTCTCATGTGCCTACAATTGAACTGACAGAGATGTTGTGTGTTTTACAGTCTAGCTAACGTCAGGGCGTTTTGGCTAAAGCAGCAGTAGCGTTGTTGTGGACAGCTTGTATGCTAGCTGGAGGGGAACGTATGAAGAAGTACAGAGAGGCTGATGATGGAAGCCTGCGGGGCTAACTGACATCTGCTCAGTCTGCGTGAGAATGAGTAAATGAACGCCATAACTCCATTCACTCCCCGCCATAAAGTCTTCAGCAGTGAGGGCTCCTTCTGCTAATATTAGATTAAGAACTGATTCTAGACATATTTGTATATATTAAGCAAACAAAATAGACTTTTCTGGGCTTTTAACCGTAGTATAATGTTGTTTCTAGATGCATAACCAAAGTTGTGTTTTGTATCATTTGGGCATGTTTGAGTAATCTTCTTATGTTGAAAATAGTCTGGATTGAAATTTCTGGAAGTGCGACCTAGACCCTGTCCAACAGTTCACCTGCAGATGACCATCAGTGATCACTGCCTGAGGTCAGAGGTCATGTGAGCGTGGTTCAGGTGAGGGCATGACCAGGTGTGACCACTTTCATTGACCTATGACCCCACGCTCACCTACAACAGACGTAACATGTAGTCTGTGTCTGAACATTTTGAAGAATAAACTGAAATTAAGATTGATATTCTGAAGTCTATTTGAAGAATTGATTTTTTGCTTTAAAATTAATTAATTTTCTAGTTTCTCTAAAGCTTTGTGTCTTTAAGGGACATTTAGTGATGCTTTTAAGAATAAATCACTCAAATCAAGATTAAAACTGTAGTACCTGATGTTTGAGCAACAATAATTACACAGTCAATAGTACAACATACCAGAAGTCGTATGAGAAAAAAATAGACCCTTGAGACCCTCTGTGGGCTGTATTATAAGGGTTTTTGTTTTAGAGCACAGGGATACTTGTTTTCAACCAATCACATGCTTCCACAGTACAGGAGCTCTGATGGTTTGAAACATTGTTTATTTATCAAGAACTAGAGTTGATCAGAAATAACGGGAGGAATTTGATGTTTTATTTCAAATTTCACGGCTTATTCAAAGAATTTTTTATTTTTAAAGTAAAATCATAAAAGAAAAAGAAGCCAAATTTAGTTGTGTGAGACTGTGACAGAAGGTTGAGAAGGAGAGGAAGGGAAGCTCATCATTTAAACTTTCAAACTAGGCTTTTTGTGTTTTTGTTTCTTTTCCTACTGCACCTTTAATATTCTTAATTCAAGTAATACTAACTAATCTTTCTGCAATAATATATCTAATCTTGCTTTTGTTGTCCCATTCACTTTCAATTCTGACCTGATTAGGATGTTAATTACTGCTACTGTAATGTCAAGCCTTTATGAAGAATTGGACCTCGCCAGCCCCACACTCTGCATGTTCTCTCCATATTTCTCCCTTTAGTGTCTGTAACCGTGCGTTCTCTCCGTGTCATCACTCGTCTCTCGGACCACATAAATCAGCTCTTCCTCTTCGCCGGCCGCGCCAAACCATGATGGATGTCACCATTAATTAAGCAGGATTTTCTTTTATTTCCAAAAAGCCCATTTCCCTGCGCGGCCAAGCTAATGACAATCACAATTTGTTCGCTAAGAGATGAGTGTCCTCCGCTCTGATGAGGAGGAGAGAAAAGTGTAGGATGAAAAGTTGGAAAAGTGAGTAAAGGTGACAGCGTGTTTGAAAAAGAAGCTTTATCTATTAACTAATGTACATGGATCCTTTAAAGTGTATATAACAAGTTTTCATGTTGTTTTTACTTGGTTCAATGTGATATTATGTGTGCTAAAAATGATGTGGCGTGTAGTGGCGGTTTGTTGAGAAAACATAAAAAGAGGGAGAAGCCAAATTCCATTCAAGATTCCATCCATAAGATTGTACAGTACAATCCTCCTGACAGTTCTCCTCCTATAAAGTCACACTAGCTGCATTATTTTTAAATGTGGAAAATACTAAGTTTTGACAATTGGTAACCACATGTACAGTGAATGTTTTATTTAAGGTACACATTAGTATACACAGTTTTTACACTTTTAGCTGGTTCTTGATTTTTAAGTTTTTACAAGACATACGTACAAAATGTTGATTACCACAAACACAATAATTTTATCCCTTAGCACAAATCCTACTTCTTTATAAAGCGACACCTGTTACTACAGTTTGGAGGCAAGGAATATGTTTTATAACAATGATTAAAATAAAGATACAAATATCATATGGTCAGAGAAGCCACAGGCACAATATGGCTACCACATTTCAGTCAGTCTGCCTCAGGACAGCTATGGCTACAGAGCCATAGGCTAGTTTAACACCACCATTTTGCTGTTGAGTGAATGGATAAATACAGTACACTATTGAAAAGCACTCAGTGGACAACTTTACTAAATTTACTTTGAATGGGCAATGTTCACTGTCTCTGTGCATGTCCCAAATATTCACTATCCCTGCTCTGTACATATTCTATACATTCAACATATGGGAGAGCAGATGATGAGCAGATGAATGATTTCAAATTGATGTATTTGTTTATTTTTTGCATTTTGCAATAAAGGCTCAATTACATCAAAGATAACAGAAATATAATGTTTAATACAAGTATTTAGCTTTTACCTATATTGTTTATCTAAACAGTTTATTTTAATAAATGTAGGCCCTATCATTATATCGATTGTATTTGTGATGTTAAAAAATATATCCCTATATCCTATGCGTGAGCTACATACAATTATAATAAAAAATAAAAACATGACAAACTAAAATTTTGTGAAGCAGCAATGGCTAAGAAAAGAAGGTTAGGTTATGTTTTTTGTATTTCAGCAATAAGAAGGAATGGATCCACAGAATATAGTTTGTGACCACTTGGAGGCGCTCTGACATCACATATGAACCCACATTACTGCTGCTTCATCCTGGGCTCCTCCTCTTCCTCATGTAAGGCCCTCATGAGAGTCAGGATCAAACAGACTTACCATGTAATCCCCTCTTCATCCAACAGAATACAACAGGCCCCCGGGGACTACACTAACAGCAAGGCTTCACTCTGTAATGCTAACTTGGTCCTACTGTTAGGGCCTGGAAAACTGTTTCGTTGGGTTCATTTCATTAACTGTTTAAACTCAGGTATGAATTAAACATAAAATTATCAGACAGTAAATAAATGTTACTTTGTTATTATTATGAAAAAATAAAAATGACTGAAATATAGTCTAATATCTAGCCAGGAGTGTTGGATGACAAGTAGAAAGCATGTCTAGTACAATGTAACGATATGTAAGGTAAAAAAAAAGGTCTATCACCTTTTATTGACACATTTTACAGCCTAATTTGGACACATTTAGTTTTACATTTTACATTTTGCAACATCAAACACACAATATTTATCTAAAATCAAATAGCGTTTTTGTATGTGAGTGTGTGTCTGTGTGGATGAGTGTATGAGTGTGTGTGAGTCTGTGTATGTGCGCAGTTACATTTCTATTTCCTCACAGAGAAGCATCTCCAAAACAATTTAGTACAGACACATTTATGACGCTCATAAAGCAGCAGACTCATCCTGCGTACGGTCCATTAACACACGCTCCATATCAGAGAGGGCGTATTTCTGCAGGGGCCCCCACAGTAGCGGCCCCGGGGCCCTTTAGAGCTCCCCAAATATTTGAAGAGCCATAAAAACACACACGTTCATAATGTAAACAATAGATAATATAACTGATACCATTAGGACCAATCACAAAGACATCTAAAATCTAAGAGTTACTGTAAATAAGAACTAGGAGAAAGTGTGACAGGAGGAAATATGGAGGAACATACAGTATATTTATTGAGAATTAAATATGGTATGCTCGAATGCAAGGATGTAACTTAGGCTTTAACATTTGGAGGATTGAGCTCAGCTGTTGAATAACAGTCCTTTATGTTACCTTGTTACTTTACACAATGCTTACAATGTGTTTAACAAGAAGGCATACATATTTTGTCTTGAATGTGGGACAAAACAGTGTCGACATACTTTTAATAGCACTCCCCTCCATGTGTTTTGTATGTATACTGTAGGCGCGAGTGTGTGTGTATGGGTGAGTGTTTGTGTGTTTATGGGAGTGTGTGTGTGTATGTGAGTGTAGCTGTGTGTATGTAAGTGCTCTGACATTAGCAAGACAGTAACAAAGCATTACAGTGCATTTTCATACTCACACAGCCCACAGTGGCATAATCACAGAGAGTGTACGGTGTAAAATGTAAAACTTGTTTAATACATTTTGTTTGTACTTACATTTTTCAATTAAATGTAACCTAGTGTGTGGCCATCTTGGATTTTTCCAACTCAGGCATTCGTAACTGGTCTTTCATAACTGTGAAATTGAGGGTTATGCAATGTTTGTTGCATGTATGTTTTTGTTGCATTATTCCATATTTTTACCCTTGATATACATATATATATTATAAAAGGACTAAGAATGAGAACTTGGAATGGGGAAAATGGGAAAAAAAAAACAATATCACAATTTCGATTTTTATCCCGATTTTAGTTTACTTTAAATTTTTTACCGTACACATAAGACCATTT
The DNA here is from genome assembly GCA_036025885.1 of Hypseleotris bucephala. Lineage (NCBI taxonomy): Eukaryota > Metazoa > Chordata > Actinopteri > Gobiiformes > Eleotridae > Hypseleotris > Hypseleotris bucephala. Next base: position 11,606 of record JAVQKG010062166.1, read on the forward strand.
TACTACAAATTCACCATACATCCAATCCAATGATCATCTTTATGTTTAATACAATGTGTTCTTTTTTATTATTGTTATATTATAAATTATATTATATATTACATATATTATTATTATATGAACACGGGTATTGTTACAGTAAAAATGAGAGAGAGAGATAAATGAATGAGCTGTATCTTCCCAGAATAACTTGATCTTCATAACTTCAAAACATGATTCAATTTTTATTGCCCACCCCTATACGGTACGGTACACTTTATTGTCCCTGTAGGGAAATTTGTCCTCTGCATTTTGACCTATCCTCAGTGCCACTGGGGCAACCTGTCAGGAGCAGTGGGCAGCTGCAGCGCCCGGGGACCCATCTCTAGATCTTGAGCCAGGATCTCGGAGGATTAACCTATGTACATGTTTTAGGTTGATGGAGAAAACCCACCCAGACACGGGGAGAAACATGCGAACTCCACACAGAAAGGCCCTGGTACCCGGGATATTCTTGCTGTGAGGCGACAGTGCTAACCACTGCACCACCGTGCCGCCTAACTTTCTTCAAGCAAGTAGTTTCAGTACTCAACTTTGTACACAAACAGAAGAGAGAGTAAGACAAGTAGACTTAAGTGGACAAGAGGATAAGGTTGAAGAAGAGGAAGAGGAGGCAGGAAGTATGTGGGACAGAGGAGTGTGTGACCTCTGACCTCTGAGTGTGGGAGAGAGATGGAGACAGCGGCGTCTCACTATCACTGCCTCCTCCGTCACATGACCAGTTCACAGTGAGGTCATACATTAACTCCACCTACTATCATATCTGCTCTCAATATAACAGAGTCAGTCAAAACAAATCATGCTGTTGGACAAAATATTAGGTACATCTTATAATTCCTAGGTTGGATCATTTTTTGTCTTGTAGTTGCCTGGCCAATCGCAACTTTTCATATACAAAACTAGTCTGGTCTCTTGTTGATTGCATTCAATTTCAGAGTTTATCGATGCTAGTAATCCGATCAGAAACACAAGACGCTCAAAAGCCACACATAGCCTGTTGTTAACAAGAAAGTGTGAATGTAAATGGCTCGTGATTGGTCCGTCTGCAAAATCGGTAGAGAAATGATTCGCTAATAGCAAGAAACCAGACCCCATTTGACAAAAAGTTACCAGACTGCTACACACGGCTCGTCTGTAAGTGTCCTAAACTAAGAAAGGCTAAGGAAGGGACTAAAGTAAATCTCGACTGTTGGTCAAGGTGGTATCCCACAGTCCCACAAGCCATATTTTATTACACTGTATGCCCTTCCATACACAACACTCCAAATATCTGGAATTAGGACTATCATGATGTGTGATTTTTGGCATATAACTTATTATGGCCTCTTCTTTGCAGCAGATATCCAAAATATATCATAATTACAACCAAAAAGTGTCTAGAATTTTATAGTTGTTTATAGTGGCATTGTCTTAGACAGCCCTCAATAATTGGACTAAAATGGTTTGGTATGTACAGTAGTAATAAACAGGAAAGTGCTTCTAATTTCATTTTTACAAGCAGTCTGAAAGCACTTAACATCCAACCACTTAAACATTTACTGTTCCCCCACATCTCCATAAACCAACTAACTTTTTTCACTGGTAATAATTTTGACTTTTAGCATTGAAGTTAATGGTGGATTAGAAAAAATACTCCCCTAACAGAATTGAATGGATAAGGATAGAGGAACAAGTAAAAATAGTCATAATAATTGAACACACAGTGAAAAAGAAAGAAAAAATAGGCTACTTGCTATCACAATGGTTTCAAAGTATAAGTTAAAGCCACCATTTTGGCTTCTTAGATATTTTAGGTATGGTTGACTTGCCAAATTTTAAAATGAAGGACTAGGTTAGGGTTAAGGTACAATGTATAGGTACAATGTATAGGTACAATGTATAGGTACAATGTAGTTCTTCCAATTTGTTACACAGTTTATTGCATTGTACTTAATGAGGCATGGAAATAATGTAGTTGAAGGGATAATAATCAAAGTGTTACCAACTACATATCTAGGCCCTCGGACTTCAGGCCCTAGGAACAAAACCTTGATCACCTATACATACAGTATGTATATGCCTATACATACATCTGGCCTCTGCAACAACACCTCAGAGTTTGTGGGCCGCCTCTTTGACCAATAGCAGTCACGTTTTGAGTGGTATGGCACCCCACACAAACTCTTATTTGGTGTTTCTGTAGAGGCCAGGGGAGGGTCTTAAATAAAACTGGAGTACTTATAACTCAAGCACTTTTGAAATGTTTAAAGATTTCTTATTTTACCTCCAGACTTGAATAAACCCTTTGAAACTAACTCTAGCACAGATAGACAGTTGCAGAGCCAACCCTTCTAAAGTGAGTGAGAGAGACAGAACATTGATGGTTACTTAGTCTTCGATCCTGCCCTGCTGCACCTCTCTCTTGGCTTGGCGTCACCAGCACTCCCCCGGTCTGGCGTCATGCGGACAGGCCACCGTCCCAAACACAGCGTCGGAGAGTGGGGCTGATTGATTTAGGTGGAGCCGCGGAGGTAGAGATGCAAAGGTTTTCGAAGCCAAACTGCAAAATCAATGCAAAGTGGGTTGGCCCCGGGCTGAACCGTATGAGTGCATATGTGAGGGAACAACGCGGCAACCGGCGGCCATCACGGCTCCAGCATCTCCGCGGCGACCAGTTAATGATGATGTTTGTTGTCATGGATACAAATGCATTCTGACCTATTATGAGTTGGGGGCTTTAACTTTTAAAACAAATTGTACTTTTTGCTCAAATTTTTTGAAATATCAAAGTCACAATAAAGTTAGATAAAAGGGTGTCTTTAGTGGTTTGATTTTTGTTATATTGTTGATGTAATTTAATGTTGCTACTTTTTCTTTGTTTACTGAGTGGGAAAACCGTAATTATTACCTCTGCTGAAACAAAAACTGGTGTGTGAATTTGGTAAAAAATTTCAGGGAAGATAAGGAATGACAGAAAATTAACTGATCGTTTGTACTGTATGAGTGCTTTCAAGTTTTATTTTTATTTTGTTGGCATCTGAGAAGACCAGGACACGCTGGAGGGATTACGTCTCTTGGCTGGCCTGGGAACGCCTCGGTATCCCCCCAGAAATGCTGGCTGAAGTGTCTGGGGAGAGGGAAGTCTGGGCATCTCTGCTTAGACTGCTGCCACCATGATCTGGCCCCGGATAAGCAAGATGACATTACCTGATATTTTCTAGAATAGGCTCTTGATTTGGTTATTTTATTCTTCAACCTAACTATTGATTACTGAGTCTCAGATATACTGTACCGTCTGTATATTACCTGCGTCGCTTTCATCACTTTCAGCACATAATCAAAGTTTAAGTACTTTCACCTTTATGAGCAAATTTGCCCTCAAAGCTTAAGAAAGATGTTTTAATTGAATAGACAATACCAACAATAAAAAAAAATCCCCTTATGCTATTTCTGACCAAAAATGACACTTTGGATCCAAAAAGTTGCAGACCCCAGAATTAGAACATTTTCACACTTGACAATTTGGCCCGCACTGAAAAAAGTTTGCACACCCGTGGTCTAAAGCCATGCATGTTCATCAACTATGTTTACACTTGTAACAATACGAGGGAGTCTGAGAGCTACGCTAATGGCTTTTATAAATCGTTAGCCTCATAAAACCTCCCAGTACAGGACTTAGCTAATAAAATGCTCTCATGCTAATGCTGACAGATAAGCCCAAAAATCAATGAAGCAACATCCATAATATCCACTGTCGTATTATTTTTCAAATGAGGTGATGATTGTAGATAGCATGACAAGGCTTTCTGTTGAGATCCACTTTGTTGGTCCATTAAAAGTGTGTCATTCACTACAGAACTGGTAGAAGCAATGGTGTGGCTAACATCAGCTAATGCTAATATCAATAAAGAAAGATGGATTGGGCATTCATTTAATCATATTGTGGATTTCTGGTTTAGGACATTCGATTCACTACAGAACTGGGACAAGCAATCGTGTGGACAAGTTAAGTGTCTTGCCCAAAAACACAGTTATTTGGTTGGAGCAGATTTTAAACCCCCAACCTGATACCTTCTACAATAGGGGGTCAGTTTCATCTCACAAAGTTCCTCAAAGTAAGAAATGAGAGGCTTTCTGCCTTCTCTGCACAGTGTCACATTTTTACAATCTGACCTACTTACTAATTACAATCTCCATGCAGTAAACTCTATTTTAACAGACTGCGATGGTGTGCGTTCTTTTGTTTTCTGTTCATTAGGATCGCTCCAGATCTCGGAGGATTCATCTGTTTGAGGGTGCAACATCTGCTGTAGCACCCCCCCATACACACACACACACACACAACACACACATACACAATCTCAGAAACAAACACAAACAGATGCACAACCATATTTATGACCTATTGTTTGTGCAGACGGGGCAGAACTTGTGTGTTTGCCCGGGTGGAACTCGCGCACTGGGCTGTTACCATGGTGACGGGGTGGTTTTATGGGTACGTGGGGCACATGCTGGGTTCACCTTGATGGAGGCAGCTGTGAGGCGCAGGTCCACTCCACACAAATGAGTGGAGAGGGTTGTAAATGTACCCCAAGAGAATTCGAATGAAAAGAATTAGTGCTAATATGATTTGGCTTTAAAGAGGGGACATTATGTTCATTTTAAGCTTTTTGAAATCATTATTACACTTCTAGATTAGCATAAATACAAATTGCAATACATATTTGATAATAAAAACAGCTAACCACTAACGCCAAGGCAGCTGTTTTTAAAAGATCCTGGCCCCAGACCATGATTGTATAAATCCCAAAATTGAATCAATTGTTCCTTGGGTTAGTCCTTACCTTCCCTGAAATTTTCATCCAAATCAGTTCAGTAGTATTTGAGTGAGGGATTGCAGTAATCCCGATCACTCCTAAAATCTAACCTACTGTTCCCTGTGTCATTCCTGACCTTTCCTGAAAATTTCATCCAAATTTGTTCAGGGTCTGCGAGTTTGCGCCTATTGCCTCTCCGACCACTACCAAACACATAAACATAATCATCCATTCGTAAGACAATATGCATCCGGGCAAAATGTCAGGTGTCTTTACCCATAATAATGAGTAAGTGAAACCAAGCCTGTTCAGCTCTTGAGAGGGTCAGCTCCTCAGCATACAGATCAAACATATGTGAATGAAACAAAATTCAACTCCAGGCATGTATGTATGTAACAAAAAAAAGTGTTAACGTGGGAGGAAAAAACAGAAAAGGTGTGTTGTATTAGTTCTGTTAAATGTCAAATCAAACTAGAAAGGTTTAGTACTACAAGTCATTTCAAGATTTATATACAATGTCATACAATATACAAGTACTCAGCACAGCACATAGCCCCGCTGAGTCCACTCCTCTACTCCCTGTATACCCATGACTGCATTGTCATACACTTCTCCAATGCCATTATCAAATTTGATGATGACACCACTGCCATCAGCTTCAATCAATATCAATATTACTTAGAATAACAAATATAAAAGCGGTGTGAAACATTTGAGCACCATTGGTCTATTATAGTTTGCAGAGGATAGTTATAAAAGACACAATATCCGGTGAGTGGCAGTTAAGTGAGCAAAAATACCACAGCTCAGAGACTGCAAGCCAACCAAGCCCTAACTTACTAAGTTCTTGTGCAGTGAATAAAACAGTGTGAGGAATAAGGCTAATGACTCCAGCAGCAGTGGCAGAGAGGTGCCCCTTTAACTAGATGGAGACAGATAGGAGTGAAGCAGCGATTATTGTGGCTCTTATCGGCTTTTAAAGGGGGCATTATACCAAACATTACGACCGGGGTTCCTCTGTGGAGCTTTAGACCTCTTACACTGGGCTGGATTTGAAAAGGTAAAATTGAAAAATTTAAACTGTGGGAAAGTTCATCAGACGTGAACACTTAACTCTAAAGCTGGCAATAACAAAAAATAATATGGCTAATGCTAATGCTAATAGGCAAGGCGTACATTCCCTGACAGCAAGATCCATAGTGTGGACTAAATCAAAATGAAACAGAGAAAATCATTGCATTTCTGTACTGGTGTGTTCCCTTAATCAACCTAAAACATGTACAAGAGGCTAATCCTTCAGCTAAATTGGTATAGCCTATCCAACATCCTTGTTCAAGATCTAGAGATGGGTCCCCTGGCATGTCATTAAAAGGATGGGTCAAATGCAGAGGACAAACCCTGTAACATGTTAACAAAGAGAAATAATAATGAACCAGTGATTGTCTTCTAAACTTTATATCTTGAATTAGCAGTATTTACTATACAGCAGTGTTATACTAATATATACACTATCCCACTTCTGTATCTGAAATATTCCGTATCACTCCTCAGTACATATCCCATATATTCACTATCTGTCCTCAGTACATATCCCATATATTCACTATCCCTCCTGTACATTTCACTGTTCGTCCTCTGTGCACGTCCTCACTAACCCTCCTCTGTTCACGTCCGAAATATCCACTATCCCTCCTCTGTACATGTCCCATAAATTCATTATCCCTCCTCTGGCTTAGTTGAACATTGGAAAGTGCCTTGGGCAAAGAAGATAAAGTCAAAATTCTTTAGCTTTGAGAAACGGCTTTTAGTGAATTGGACTTATGGAACCTTGCTTCAAAGATTGTCAATAATTTTTTGTCCCAGGAGAAATCACAACGCTCAGGTACTAATTTTGTATTGTTCGACAAAACCAGTTCATCCAGTCTTTTCTTATCCCGCAGAAATCAGTTAAACATAAATACAGTGGTGACCCCTGGGTGACCCGCAGCCCCGGCCTGACCTCCGCTTCACCTCCGTAGCCGCGGTTACGCAGGGTTCACGTAGCGACCGTCGTCATGGAGACACTATAGAGACAGGAAGTAAACAGCAGGCCTTGCTTCAGAAGGACAAAGAGTGAAGATATTAGTCCTTATCACGGCCGCCATGATTCCTCCGAGCTGCTTTCTCTCACACTCCGACCTCTGACCTTTACCCCTGTCCCGACCCGATGCCCAGGGTCTTTTGGGGGTCACTGAGGGGTCACACTGCTGCAGACTGCATGACTGTGATAAAAATATCCTGTTGTGCAAAGGAATAACATTGTATTAATATGATGTTTTTACCATCCAATGTCAGACAGAAGCCTAACCTACCATCTATGGGCCTTAGACGGGACGTATACAGATAGGAAATAGGACTCACAACCTCCATTCTGTGAGCCTGCTCACTATCATTTTCAGTCCCTTGCTCCATAGAGATAATGTCAAGTAAACACTAAAAGATGCTTTACAATTGCATTATTTATTCTCTCCACTGTCACACCCGGTGGTGGTAAGCTACTTAGCCACAGTTGCCCAGGAGCAGTCTGACAGAAGAGTGGCTGCCATTTTGTGCCTACGGCCTTCTGACCACCACCAATTCACATTAATTGGCAATGGGGTAAAGTGTCTTGCCCAGGGGCACAATGACAGTATGCACTCGGACGGGGACTCGAACCGGCACCTTGGAATTGTTAAAATACAATAAATAGTAAAAATACAGTAAATAGACAAACTGTATGCTTTTTAATTGCACAAATGTTCCCTCATACATTGAAGCTTCAGATGTGTGTTCCTGGCTCTACTAACACACACTCACACACAAACCCACACACACACACACCCACACCCACACAGTGAAGTGGTCCATATTGAAGAGGACACTAATAGCTCCCATGATAGAGACAGATAATAAAGATGTATGTCTCTATGAACATCTGTGGTCAGTGTCCAGTCTGTGTGTGCTGTGTCTGACCTCTTCACCCCGTGACCTCTGACCCTACGTCCTGACTCTGGCCCGCAGCGCTCTGACCTTGGCTCCTCTGCCTCATGTCTTCTCAACAAAAATGTCTAGTATATCAATCAGAGCAGAGGTGGTAATAAATTGTACTTCAAAGAGCAGTTTTAATGTATATCATGTGTTACTTTTACCTAATATTACTTCAAAGTAAAATTACTCTTACTTGAGCAAATGTCTGATTAGGA
>JAVQKG010062203.1:0-10914 GCA_036025885.1 Hypseleotris bucephala
ATTTATTTACTAAATTAGCACTAAATAAAGATGAGATATGAATGTGAGAATGTGTATATTATCTGTAATTTCTCGCTTGATTTAAAATGTTCAGTTGGGATTTTGCTAAAAACATAAGACCCTCCTGAAAAGCCTTTTATTAAATCTGTAATGTTAGCTTGACAGGGCACGACTATGAAATGCTCCCAATTAATATAACATGGGATTTTTTTCCGCCTTTCTTTTTTTCTAAATATATTTCCAAATTTACCTTGATTGCAGTGTACCTCATTGGCTACGCTTGTGTTTGCTGGCCTAACTATAAAGGATCTGCTTATACCCTTGTGGGTTGGGAAGAATTAGGATTTATGAATTTATTTCCTCTGTTGTATTGTTTAAACAGCTTTGGTTTAGTTTTGATCCCTTCCTCTTGCCTTTGAGGCTGTTCCACGGTGTCAGCTGTTGACTGATAGTAAGAGAACTGCCTCACAGTATGAATGAAAGAAAACTAGCGGTTGGTAAACACTGATAAGGGCTAAATAGAAAGCGGTCAGGCAGAGATAGTTCTGTGGGAGCCCAGATTGTGTGCGGTCTGTTAAAATGAGATTCTGAGCCTGTCCTTTTTATTCTTCCCCCCTTCTACCCCTCCCCTCCCCTGAGCCGCGTTTGTCTGGAAAATCTCCAGTGACCCGGCTCGCCAGTCCCAAGCTGTACTATTCTCCTTTTTCTATTTGTTTTGTTTTTCTAACAAGGGTCAAGTTGGCCAATAGACATGTCCCTGATGCTTATAGACAGCTGTCATGACTTCAAGTGCTTACAATAGCTACAATTTACATGGACTCACCGCTGTGCAATAATGAGCACAGCTTCAAAGACATATAAAACTATCTTATATAAGCGCTATTATCTCATTTTTAATGTTTATCTCAGTGTGAACGGAGCCTATTCAATCTCAAATTACCAATTACATATAGTATCATGATCAAGTCAAGGCTACATGTATATATTAATTACACTGTATAATTACACATTTGCACTCTCTTTATGGCACCCCCCAAGGAATATAAATCTCATTTCTCAATTAAAACCCTTCTTAATGGCTGTTTTATTTCACTCCTTATACAAGCCCCATGTACATCCCACTGGTCATTGATTCATTGGTTTTCCTTCCCTTTTTTATGTGATTAAAAAGACCTTCAGAGATCTTACCTTGAGGATCACCATGTGGTGTATTTATACAGAAAATAATTCAGCCCATTGTAGCTCAGCAGCTAATGAGATTGGTTGTTAAGTGAATGACACAAAGGCTAAAAAAAAAAGCTGAGCGTTTCGGGTGAATATCAGAGTGTCCCTGCTTACACACACACACTCTGAATGAGCAGCGAAGCTTTGGACTAGCCTGTACGCCACCTCGATATCCTTTTGCTCCGTCTCCTCCCTGATGTCACTATGGGATGCAAAACAAAGGCTAATAGGGGCACGGTAAGTGGAGCCGGCAGTTCTGCCCTGATGGACATGTTAACGGAGAGGCGCTAGCCAGAGTCTGTTTGATGGTTTGCCGAAAGCCTGGAGAGATAGGTCACTAACGAGGCGAGACGCATGCTGCTCAGTCTACAACTTTTCATCATAAGCTTGAACTCTATATTAGCTTGAGCACTTCTTTGAGTATTTTCATAATACTTGCTTGTTGTTGTTTCTGAGTGGAATTGATCAAATAAGAACAGCCATATACTTCAGAGACACTAGAAAACTTCTTGTAAGGCAGCAATACCTTGTTGATATTGATTGCTGGGCTGTGAATAGATTTGGCTTCTCCACAGCACACTTATGGCCACTTTTTTCTTCCTGACCTTTTTCATCTTTTTGAATTAGAGTATACAGTGGTTGCAGTAATACAAAATATGGGAGTCCATTAGCTTATCATACACTGGTGTCAGACAGGAAAGTGGGTTAAAGTCCATTGCGTATATTAAACCTTGGACTTAAGTCAAATTTACATTTTGTTAAAGATTACTCCTTTTATTGGTGCATATAATCATATTCATGGACCATCTGCTGATTTGGCAAGCATGGATCAAACTCACAAAACAGCCCTGCTAACCTTTTAAGAACAAAATAGACTGGCTTAACTCAGCTACGCAGAAGTGTATGTGTGTGAGAGATTGTATGGATATTGGCTAATGCTTAATTTAGATCCTCCAGGCTGCTCGTGCCATATTTTATTTTATCATGATCGCTAGCTTTGGAAGCAGACGGGGCCGTTTGTTTGAACAACTGAGCAAATAATGTTTGTCTGACAATAAGCAAAGCGAAAATCTTGGTGTAAGGAATCTGATTAAACTCTTGACCACAGAGTTTATATGCGTCGCCATGGTTACGTCGCTTTGGCAGCACACTTCCACCTGGTTGTGAACGGTGGTCTCTATTCTCTCTACAGTAATAACCCACAGCTCGGGTCCAGTTAGTTCAATAAGTGACTTCCAAGCAGCGTTCATTTCACTCAAATAGGAATTTAGCATTGGGCATCCTTACTGCATGGAATACTTATGTTTGAGTCTTTCCAAACAAAGCTTAGGCAGATTGAGAATTCATATGCCAGAGGTAAATCCGAGTTAACACAGATTTATACTGGCATGAGTTAAAGGACTAGAGTTTGTAATCCAGGTGGCCGAGGGATTTTACCATACAGTGGCAAAAATCACTTAAAACTCCCCCCAGTATCCTGAGCCATTGAGCTCAGTAAGCAGACAGATTGTTTAAAATAGATGACAAGACAAATACATCCGTGCTGGATTCAAAAACGTATTTGTGTATATGTTTATATGCCTATGTTTGTGCATATGTGTATTTCCTATATAGGCGGCATTAAGGCTGTTTACATTCAGATTTAAACAGATTGTTCTTGAGATGAACATATCCCTACGGCAGTAGCGTGCATAAAAAACATGGTTATTCTTGTTGATTGCTAGGTTATATTTATTATTTTGCACAATAATTGTACACAACTTCCTGGCTTTTCCATAAGTTTTATCAAGTCTCTATTAGCAGTGACAATTTTAATATATTACATAAATTAATGTAGTGCTTCTACTCAAATGACAATGATGCACATGTTAGAACTGTGTTAATTAATGCAGTCATGTCTTATTCTCATTTAGAGAAAAGAAGGTGTTGTGTCTAATGATACTAAACAATCCATCTCTTTTTAGATTTTTGTTTTTACTTTTCTCTAATACAAAGGCATTCTTCTAAATTCAAAACATTATTCAGTTGTGGTTGTATTTGATATTGTATATGTACACTTGTCTATATGCATTATGTTATACTGCGTGTGTTTTTCTATATAGAATTCAATTTACATTCAGGCTTTGCCTTGACACATGGCTAAATATCACCATCAGTGGCGAAATCAATCTCTGTTACAGTAAAGCTGACTGAAAAAGGTAATAATGGCTGTTTTGATAGCCTATACTAATCTGAACGCATGTGTAAACAGTAAAACAAAGGTGTGCTTCTCTGTGAACGTGTGCATGTGGAGGACACAGGAGATAGAGTGGACTTGTTTAATGACAGGAACAGCTGACTCATTTAGAGAGAGCAGTGAAAGGTAATTAACCCTGGGAAAACTACAGCTGCCATGCGGGCTGTTCACTTCGGCGCAATCTGATTAGGAATCACTGCTCGAGCCCCCGACTCCTTTCAGGCGCTGCATGCTCGCCATCAACTTTTGCCTTTGCCCCGGAGAACCCCTCACAGCCACACTGGAGACCTGCCTTTTGTGCCTGTGTAGGAGGGGGATTATCTGGAACGGTTACTACGTTTCTCCAAATTGCAGACCACCTGGTAGCATTCAGCCAACCTCTGCATGAAAAGGCCTCTTCATAGGTTGGAACAATGAGTGGGATTACATTGCTTATTGTTGCACCAAGGCTGGAACTTCTTTTTCCCCAAACACCTGTCCCCTAATTTAGACAGGTTTAAAAAGCATGTTTGCAACACTAAAATCCTAGCTAACACACTATGTCTGGACACACTGGACACTTGCCAGACTATGAAATGTCTGCCACTCTATTTATTATGCTATTGATGCATAGTGTAGTCGATACTGATTTGTCTCAATATTTTGGTGCTCTTAATTGGATTGAAATTTAGGAATAAAATAGCATATTATTCAGGCCGCCTTTTATTCGATAAGGGAACTAAAAGCACCAGAAATTCGGTCAAAAACAGAAATTGGCTCTTTGATGTCAGAAGAAACAATCTGGACTTGGTGCCTCTGAGTGGTCCAGCTCCAGATGAACTCAATTTAGAGGGAAGGCTTAGGGATGACTTTGGAGAGCGATGAGAAGATTCATAAATCACCTCAGCAAAGGTGTCACCATCTGACTGTTTTATGGGACTCTTGCGAACTCCATCCAACAACAAGTTTCCCCTGTAGTTATGCCATCATAACAAATCATTGAAGCGAAAGCGGCTAGCCAAGCTCCTAATTGTCTGTTAAGAATTCAGTGAGCTGTGTTCTTTTATTGAAGCATCTCTGTCTTGGAGAGATGATAAGATGCCAATACGCTTCTCTATAAGAGTACTCTTTGGCAAAAGGCACAAACACTTTGCTTGGCCGTCAGGGTAGCTGTGAGGCTGTTATATCTGAAATCGCAGTTGACTTCAAGATTTTTGACTCTCTCTGCATGAATCCGGATCTGCTGTCAGACGAAGGAATGATGATAAAATGCAAAGATTTTCTCGTTGCCGACTTTGTATACATCTTTCCTCCTTATTTACAACAACATATGGTAAGAGTGAACATATAAAAACTGCCATTTAAAGCCAGACTTTGCTGTAATTTGGCATTCAAATGAACTGTGTGGTTATATTAAAGCTCAACAAACTGATATCTTTCTGTTTTTCTAATATATATAATATCTATAAATCTTTTTATTTTTTAACTTTAGTGATAAACTCCAATTTTTGTGGCAGACTTTGAAGCTTTATGGATCAAATTCTAGACCAAAAAATAGTACACAGTCTGTGTCCCCTCCAATTTCTAAAATAAAGCTATTATAGTGGGGTCCAGCTGGGATTTAGACTTTTGATGGTTCCCTGGCCAACTAACAAAACAGAGAAAGAAAAGTTGTTTATCTAAATACTGAGTGAGTTAATTTTATTATGATTCTAGCTTTGTTTACACACACCACAGTTTCCATCTCAATAACATTTTGCAAAAAATATCATCCCTTAATTTTTTTAGCAGAAAAGCAGGTACATTTCTGCTAGCTCACCTTTCGCTGCAGCATCATTTATTTTTTTCCCTCTTGCTAAGCTTATTCTGCAAACTTCCCCATAGGCTAAATTTCGATCAGTTCACTTTCTATATCCTTCATTACAAGGCAATATGAAAGTCAAAGGTGCTATCTCTGGCTGTTTGCTCTTTATGATACATAAACAGAAAACACTTAGCATGTAAAATTAATGTGAAAATTATTCCCGGGGTAAACTATAAACACAGAAGTTACCCTGCACATTTACCCTTTTTTTCCTTCCCCTAGATCAGAGTGTAATTGCCAGTAATCAGGTCTGTTTGCTGCTGATAAAACCACTCTGAATGCGAGGAACCCTCTTTGTGTGATGACTCAATTATGCCAGAAGTGGCTCATCAAACCTGGCCCATCAGCTGCTTTAATAAATAAGGAGGAAAACTTGCTGCAGGCGCATTATAATTCCATTCATTCCATAATTAAATCCATTCCAGTTTTAACCCCTTCGCTCGGTGCGCTTCTGGAAAGAGGAAACAAAAAAACACAAGAAGAGAAGGGGCGGAGGAGAGGGGGCGTCCGGGACGGGTGGGGGGCGAGTATACAACACACACCAGACAGTGACCTTGCACAGAGCACCCATGCGTTTCCTATAATTCAAAATGATACTGTTGAAGAAAGGTTAAGAGAGAGCAGCTCGTGCTGAAAAGAATGGGCAAATCAGTGTTTTTTTATGTACGCATTGTTTCCACACACAGCCTTAGACGGTAATTATATTAAAAGAGTAATCTAATCATAACAGTTGGTTGGTTGGAGTGTGCAGCTCTGACATTTTAAAATCTTATTTTGCGTAATCTCATTTACCTCTATCATCTCGCCTGAACCCCACCACCACCACCTCTTACCCCCCTATCTAAAAGGAAATGTAAATAATGCAATTAATTTTATGCTCTTCAGAATACTTACTTTGCTTACTGGCAGACTTGCTTTATTGGTTTTGAAGATGAGGTATCAGAGAGAGTTTATGTCTTGCGTTAATTACAAGGGAGCGTCCCAAGTGCGCGGATAAGCAGGCAACTCCGGGACACAAAGCCTCAAGGTCAGCGATGAATATCCAAGGCAGCTGCACTGTATTAATAAGGCATTATTACCAGAAATAATAACAACTCCGCCACTCACTTACAAGTCAGAGTGGCTCTATCTGAAGGGTATTTTACACATATTTCCTCCCCTCTTTATCTCTGCCCGCGTCCAGCCTTGTGATAATAGTGACTAGACGATGGTTATTCATGATTGCCGGACTAGGGAAGGCGCCCCCCTCCCCTTTAGTGGCGGCCCATTCTCTGCACTCTGGTGGGAATGCTAGCAGATGGGGTTAAGGGGGAAAACCGGGGATGTGCTCAAGGACAGCTAGCAGCCAGATTAACACATACTAAAATCTCATGGATCCACGGCGTCAGGCTTTTCACCCCCAAGAGACGTCTCCCCTCTAGACAAAATAGAGGGGAAGGAGTCGTATTTGTATTGGACTTGGTGCGTAAGAGGCGGGGGGAGATGCATAAATATGATTCAGCAGATGACGAACCAGCTCAAATAGTAGTCTTTTTTCATATGCTAATCAAAGTGAGTGAATACCCTCCCTGCTACAACTCCTCCCTGTACCCCTCCTCTTCCGCCTCTAGTTTTTGCTTTTCTGGGGGAAAAACTACTGTGAGCTATAATTAAGATGATGTTGTTATTTTTTCAAAGCTAACAGAAATAAGTAATTCCATAATAAGATCTAAGTGAAGAGGCTTAATGTAGTCATTGTCTCCAGCCTTGTTTGCCTCATGGATGTTCTGTATGAATTAGGATAGAGCAATTTAATCTCCGTCAAGCAATCAATTTACATGATGCAACATATTTTTTGTTGCTGTGTTTGTCTTATCTTTTTACTTCAAAAAAATCAATGCCCAAAGACAGTGGTGTGACATTCAAAAGTGCAACAGTAAATAATGCTGGCTGTTTTAAGCTAAGATATAGATAAACTTTAAACAGTTTTTTATATTAAGACTGTCTGTCTGAATATATAATTTTGGTCCTTAATTCCTTTTTTTTTTTATAAGTGATTCCAAAATGGTGGGTCAGGTCCCAAAATGTCATGCATGAAAGCAGAATATATTTAGTATTTTCTGTGCGTGATATCACTGTCATAATGTTTTTATGGCAAAAAGAAAAAGAAAAAAATAAAGAAAATCTTGGCAACTGCATATAAGCACCTATGCACAAAGTATTGATGGTTATGTATTTGCATGCCCAAAAAGGCTGACTTTTCTGTCTTTCCACAGAGAATGAACTGCATGATCACCTCTTAAGAGACCAGAAGTGTGCAAAAATTAACCAGAGTGGAAAGTGTGGATCTGGCGTCTTATCCCACAGAGAGCTTGCAAAACTACAGTCGAAGGTAAACTTACTGACCGTAAGGCTTTACTTAAAGTGCAGGGTGAAAATAAACTATAGGGATGAAGAGTCTCCGGGGATAAATGATTGTGTAACAGTGTTTTGGATAAGTAGCATGCTAAGTGGTGTAGTGTTGCTGCTTCTTTGACCGATCATAAACTGAGATTGGTTTGACTTATGCAAAGCTGTGGGTGGCGTGTAGATAATACGTGCTTTAAAATGTTTTGCTGTGCTTGCTTACTCTAAATAGATGGCTGCCTCCGGTTGTCAGCTTGCCTCAGCTCTGTTTGTTCCTCTCACGAAGATACTGCAATCTACTTTAAAGTCAAATTTCTTGCTGGCAACATTACTATTTTGCGTTAATAACATCTAAGCAGAACTTGACAGAAATGTCCTCATAAATATAGACATAATGGTATGTGGTTCTTGTAATATTTTTGAGAAAGGTAAACATTTTATTATTTTATTAGTAATTTGTAAATAATAATAATAATAATAGTAATAATACTAATAAATATATATAGTGACAATAAAAACTATAAATAATAACACTATAAAGAGGCAGTAATCATAATTTCATAAATATGAGCTGCTGTATTTTGGATGGAGACTAAAGGTATATTTCTTCAATATTGTAACTGCCTAACAGTAATAAATATGCGGCTGTAGTGGACTACATGCTGCTGAAAACCCCCCATGCCAGTCTAGTTGTGTGTTTGTTCTGCCTTTGTAAATACTATGCATCACATGTTTGTGCGTGTTGTCATGCCAGGTGACCTGTTAATGCACCTACATAGGCCTCGGCGTCTTGTGTCTCTATTTGAACCACATTCAATTTCTGTCGCTGCTTACACAAGCTTTCATTTCCTTGTGGTACTTGCGTAAGTTAATTCATGTTCAGTGTAGACACAAATAGTGTTTAGTGGTAAGACAAATTATTTAGTTATTGACTGAATACATTATTTTACATTTTCTTCATATTTTGGTGGCAAAAAAAAGTATAAGATAGAAATAGTTTGAGCATCCAAAATGTCAAATAGAAAGTCTAATAATTGTGCGTGAGTCAGTGTTGATATTTAGCTACACTGATAACATCATTTGAACTTTGATTAATGTCCGTGTTGCAGTCTCGGCTTGTTGGACGTCAAAACAACATTTTGCTTTAGAGAAAAAAATCATCCAAAACATTGTAGGTGGAAAAGTGTTCAGAACTAATGAGGTACATTGGTTTGTACAGAATGTAATCTATAGTGTTTGGGAGTTGTTTGTCTCAATAGGCTGTAGTAATCAAAAGTAATGAACCTATTATGAGCAGGACCTCTGAGGGCCCGGCGTGGCATTAAGAGTGTGCCACATAAAAGGTTTATTAAAGGAAATTAAGGTCCATCACTGCCACACCTGCTCCCCTATTATAAATGTATGACAGGTCAGTGCCTTCAATCACAACAGCAAACGAGAGAGAGGAGTCATGTTTCCCATTACCAGGGAAAAGTAACAGCATATCCTATGACTCACAGATTTCACTGGCCTGTGACCACTATACGCCACCATCAGCCCGGAATAATTATGTTTAATAGGTTTTATTTGGGAGCCACAAGCAACAGCCAGCGAGAGTGGATGGATTTTAGCAACTATTTTTGTCTAAACACACGCGGCGAGGTGGTGTTGGTACTTTGCTGCCATTATTTAGTGTCATTACATTTTCACCCACCTTTGAAACTTTTTCCAAACATAATCCTCGATGTGTTTACATATTACTGGGTTTTTAGTAGCTCTTTGTGATGTTGACATAAAAACAGATTTTAGGATGGAAAAATAGTACTGCCACAAAGATGTTTTGCTATTACAATTTACTAGCATCATAGTTATCTTCTGTGCATGGAAAAATAACATTATGGGATTTCTTTGTTTTATCTAAACCAGCGATTCTCAAACACTGGGTTGGGACCCACAAGTTGGTCGCCAGAGATTTTTGTTAGGTCACCAAAAATTTCTGTTCAAGAATTGTTTTTGGCATGTTAATAAGCATCATCAGACGGACACTAAAAAAAACAAAATCACAAAAAATTAATAAGCAAAATATAAAAACATCCAACTTTTTACAAAAACATGACATAATATTGCCAAACCAAACTTATAATTGGGTGGCGATTATAATGGCCAAACAGAATATGGGTCCCCAGAAGAAAAGTTTGAGAACCAGTGGTCAGAACTGCATTTCTGATATGTATTAGAAAAGTGTATGCATTAACCACAATATTCTCTTGCCCACTTTGAACGGTTATCAATTAAAGGCATAACTCGTCTTATCAATAAAAGTAATTTTTAATAAAAAAAATTATGCATAACCTGAACTTGTAAAGCAGCTAATAATATTGATATTTTGTTATATTTTTGTTTGATTGATTTTATATTTGAATATCTTTCTCTAGATGGATTCTTCTGACAGTGAGGAACAGACTCTAAAAACATGTAACAGTAACTCAGGTGAGCATGGCTTGAATTTTCTCTCTTTTGCATATTCCACTTATCGCTTTTGTTTGGGGCTATCAGGTCAACAATCCAACTTTAGAACTGTCAATTCGATGTGTTATCTTAGCAGTCTGAAGAGCACTGCACTGCTATTTCATTATTCAGTGGGGAATAACTTCATCAAATACAGCAGTGGCTCAAATTAGTTAAGCTGTGTGGATATAGTGTGTGATTGAAAACCTCTAGACTGAGGATGTCATTATGCAAGTGTTCAGGGGTCTCCCGGGCTAGTCTGTTACACTAGGCCATTACTACATGGGGAGAAAATCACGGAAACTGTGATTATTGGTTGTACTTCATAGGAGTAGGTCCGAACTTGTGAATGAGATTTACACAGAACTATTGAGAAAATTGATTTAGCCTTTTGGATCATGTTACCGTGAAAGAATGAGCTGCCCGCGAATGAGGTGACTGAATGCCTTTTTTGTATCAATGAAGAGAGCACTTCACTGTCCTTGTGCTTATTGTACCTGACGGCATTTCACAAAAGAAAGAAATATTAGTTGTTCCACACAAAACATCATGTACAGCAACTTGTTTTTATGCAATAAAATAGACAGAAAATTGCAGTGTTGTTTAAGGTAAGATTAAAGCTTTTGTAAAAAGACATTTATTTTTCTATTCAGTATTTTTTATATATTATTTGTTGCTGTACATATTTTTATTACCCATATGCAATAATAGAGTATAAAGGAAAAATAACTTTTGAAAA